>JAYMFT010023864.1:0-16307 GCA_038088735.1 Panulirus argus
GGAAGTATTCTTTCTCCCCAATCCCCAATATATATATATATATATATATATATATATATATATATATATATTGCAACAGGTCACAGTGGTGTGTGTGATCTAGTATTTGCTGATAACCATGATGATGAAACACGATAAGTTCCTAAGTGCACTTTTGTGTAATAATCACATTGTCAAGGGAGATACAAGAAAGAGATAGAATATATAGAACAGTCAGTTGATAAACAAGAGACGTTACTAAGACACCATTGGTAAACAAGTGTCACCGGATGGTGGTATTCAAGTTGGCGGTGGTCGGGTCTGGCACCATGCCTGTCACAGAATTTTACTGTGTGGACAGGAAAGGGAACTGTTTACAAATTTTGCCTACAACAAAGCTCTCCAGTTCATATAGACTCTCACTAACATTAATGCTACATTTCTTTTTGTATTCAGTAATAGAAGATTCAATGATATTTCTCATGGGAAAGGAATTACAGTTAATAACTTAATTAGTATTATTCCAATCATTACATTGGTCATAATTTTTAATATGATTAAACAAAGCATTTAATTCTTGTCCTGCTCTTATACTATATTTATTTTGCTTAAGTCTAACATAAAGATCCTTACCAGTCTGCCCAACATAAAATATATTACAGTCTTTACAAGGGATTCTGCAAACACAGCCTGCAGAAATTTCTAGCGAGTCTTTAATTAAGATATTTTTTATAGTGCTGTTATTGCTGAAGGCTACATTTATATTAAAGGATTTAAGCAACCTGGGAAATAATGTAAAATTACCAGTAAATGGGAGAACTAAAAGGTTCTTAGTATCAAGATATTTTTTGAATGTACTATTATTGCTGAAGCCTATATTTACATGAAAGGATTTCAGCAACCTGGGAAATAACGTAAAATTATTACTAAAAGAGAGAACTAAGAGATTCTTAGTATCAAGATATTTTTTACAGTACTGTTATTGCTGAAGGCTACATTTACATTTAAGGATTTAAGCAATAAGGGAAATAACATAAAATTATCACTAAAAGGACAGGTTTGAGTTTAACTCCGTAAAATGATTTCTTTGCCAACTTAAGATCCAACAGAATATATTTTTTCAACCTCATCATCAATAAATTGTGGACTGCATATATGTAATGCCCTAAGGAACACTGACTGACTGTTCTACATCTTCTATCTCATTCTTGTATCTCCCCTGCAAGGTAGCACCAGGAACAGATGAAGAAAGGCTGCATCCACTCAAATCCATCCTTCAGCTGTCATGTGTAATGCACAAAAACCACTGCCCTCTATCCACAACCAGGCCCTACACACCTTTCCATGGTTTACCACAAATGCTTCACATGCCCTGGTTTAGTCCACTGACAGCATGTCAAATCCAGTATACCACATTGATGCAATTCATACTATTCTTTGCATGCTTTTCACCTGACAACATAAGGCCCTGATTGCTCAAAATCTTTTTTGCTTCATCCTTCCTTCTCCAATTTGGTTTCCCTGTTCTCCTCATTTCTTCCACTTCTGACTTATATATCCTATTTTTCAACCTTTCCTCACTCATTCTCTTCATGTGTCCAAACCATTTCAGTACATACTATTCAACTCTCTCAACCACACTCTTTTTATTATTATACTTCTCACTTACCTTTTCATTACCTACTTGATCAAACCACCTCACACCACATATTGTCCCCAAACATTTCATTTCCAACACATGCATCCTCCTCCACATAGCTTTATATATAGTCCATGCTTTACATTCATATAATATTGCTGGAACTACTATATCTTCAATCTATCCATCTGTCTATCTATATCTTTGAAGCCTGTTCCCTCCCGGAACTCCCATCAAAGGGGTGGCCACGGCAAAAGAGTTTCCACTTATCCTTGTCCTTACATGCCTCCCTTGCATACACCATTCCATTCATTCTTCCATCATTTCTCTCCCTCCAGTATCCTTCCACTTTATTTGCCCATGTCACTGGTGGTCTTCCTCTCACACCAACCTCTTTAGCTGTACAATCATACACTTTCTTTGCAAACTCCCAGGCTTGCATTCTTTCCACATGCCCAAACCACCACAGAGTATTATGTTTCACCAACTTTACCACTCTACAATTCATTTCCTTTGCATTTCCTACCATACCATATCTCTCATATACCCTTCATTTCTTTCTTCATTCCATTTAGTCATACCACATGCTCCTTTCAAATAGCTCATTTCAACAGCCTGGTTTCTTGACCTCTGTGACTCATTCAATGTCCATGTTTCAGCTGCATAAGACAGGGCTGGGAGGACTATGCTGTCCTTTAATCCTCTCTTCAATTCCATACTTAAACCTCTACCCTTGATTATTCTGTTAAGGGACACAATGACCTCTACCCTGTGCAGCTCTCTCCATTATCTCTCCCTTCATATCACCAAATTCAAACAAGACATCTCCTAAATACTTAAATATTCTCACATCTTCTGGTCTTTCTCCCCATATCCAAAATACATTTTAGTACCCTTTCTTCTTTCACTCTAAATGGTTCTGTAAAATCTATACTCTCACTCAGTTTCCTTTCAAAAACCATTACATGACTTTTCTTTGCATTTATCTTCAATCGCCAATGCTTATGCACATCACAAAACACACTTACAACCTTCTGCAACTCTTCTTCACTCTTAGCAAACAACACAGTATCATCCACAAACAGGCTTGCCACTAGCTACCATATCTCACCACCTCACTCCACCTCTGCATCCTTTTTCCCAAGTTTTACTTTCATCTCTCTTAACACTCCATCCATATATATATTATATTAACAAGCTTCGGTGATGTGACACAGCTCCACCATCACACCCACATGTATACCAAAACTTTCGCTTAACTCTCCATCCACTCTTACACATGCATTTGCCGGTCTATAGAAGGCTTTCACATCATCCAAAAGTTGTCACATTACCCCATATATCCTTAACACATCTCATAAAACATTCCATTCAACTCTGTCATATGCTTTTTTCAAATCCCTAAAAGTGCATACAGCTTCTTACATTTCGCTAATAACTTTCCATGGGGTTATCTTTACCACAAAAATCTGATCCACACATCCCATACCTTTCCTAAAACCCCCTTGCTCCTCACTAATTCTGCATTCAGTCACTTTCATCACTCATCAGTCAACATTCTTACATACACTTTTCAAGGGAAGGAAGAATACTTCCCATGTATTCCCTGCATGTCATAAAGGGCAACTGAAAGGGGAGGGAGCAGGGGGCTGGAAATCCTCCCCTCCTGTTTTCTCTTTTCCAAAAGAAGGAACAGAGAAGGGGGCCAAGTGAGAATTTTTCCTCTAAGGCTCAGTCCTCTGTTCTTAATGCCACCTCGCTAACGTGAAAAAAAAGAAGAAGAAGAAGAAAAAAATGTTAGCTGAGATGATGTGGGCCACTGAGGCCCTAATCAAGGCCATCCCATTAACCCTATATACATACCCGACCCTGAGCCAGGTACCCATTTTATCGACCAACCCCAAGGGGTGGATGAACAACTGGGTTGATTCTGGACTGACTGCGCAACCAGGATTTGAACTTATGAGCTCGACCTTGGGAGTCCATAACATACTCCCCTATTATTGCTACATACATCCTTAGAACCTTTTCCTTTGAATAAAGGAACAATAGTAGCTTTCATCCAATCCTCAGGCACAACCTTTTGTCTCCATGCTAAATTACATATCAGATGCATCAACTCTGTCACACTTTCTCCTCCATACTTAAGCATTTTAGCTGTAATCCCATCCACTCCAGGTGCCTTTCCTACCTTTAGCCTCATTACTGCCCTTCTTACCTTCCTTTTTGCCATAGACCTTTGCAGTTGCATACTCTTCCTTTCATCCTTCATACCCATGCATGTAACAACAGCTGCCTCTCCATCTCCCTCATTCATCAGTTCTTCAAAATACTCATTCCATCTTCCTTTCACTTCCTCCTTTTGATTCAGCATTTCCCCTTCCTTACTACTCACACTAAAATTTCCACTTCTACATCCATCTCTTTCCTTTTTAACCTCCTTTCAGTACAATTTCTTATTTTCCTGAAAATCGCACTCAACTTTTTTCTAAAATCTTCATCTACTCTCATTTCTTTCCTGCATCAGCTTTTTACATTCCACTTACACATTTTATATTTTTCCCCTCTTCCTTTGCTGAATTTCCACTCGTACATTTCTTTTGATCAATGTATCACATGACTTTTTCTTTTCTTCCACAGCATTTCTAATCTCTTACATCCAACATGCATTGCCCTTTTTATTCCTATCTCTTACAAATCTGTATCCAGCTACTAGTTCTACAACCTTTAATAGTATTTCTCTAAACATTTTAAACACCTCATTCACACATGACTGCATTCCTACTTTCACTGCACTTCTATCTACACTTTTGGTTATCTTCTTTCTATACTACTCCCTGCATTTTTTCTGATTGATCTTCTTGCATGCCAATGCTTTTACTTCTCCAATCTTCCTTATACCATACATCCACTTCTTCCTGATCCTAATTCCCACAAGAACATCAAAATGGTCAAAGTCTCTGAAGAATCCTCTTAAAACTCTAGCATCTAGCACAGCCTTTCTCAATCTTTCATCCACTACCACACGGTCAATCAAAGCCTTTTGCTTTTCTCCTCCATCATTCCTCATCCGTATACCTGTGCATCCTCTTGTGTTGAAAAAAGGTGTTTGCTAGGAATAAACCCCTTTCAGCACAGATATCTACAAGATAACTTCTATTCTCATTTACTCCAGGCACCCCTTATTTAACAACTATCTCGCTAATTTCATCACATCACACTTTTGCATTCATATCACTCATTACGACATTTCTCTCATTCTCAAAACTATTTATACAGTCATTCAAATTTCTCCATAAATGCTTTTCATTTCATCCTTACCTCACAGTCTTAATATTCACAGGCATGTATACACAAACTCATGCAAATGTTACACTTCCAATCTTTCCTCTCATCCACACAATTCTTGATCCATTCCATCCACGTTCTGTAACACCCTCCCACACTCTCGGTGTTATATATGCCATTTTATGTATAGTTGGATGTGCTGATCTGAGTGATGCTTTGTCTCAGTAACATCAGAAACTGTTCTGCTTTTGTCATCTTTGTCTTCTTCAGGAATACAGTTGGCATTCCATCAGACCCTGGTATTGAGTTCTCATAAAGTTGATCAACTAATTCTATTGCACTCCATCAAGTCCTAACACTAAGTTGTCTCAAAGTTGAATACCTACTTCTTTTATGTCTTTTTCTGTTCTTTCATTATCTGTGAGGCCACTATCAACATAAAGATTAACCATTCATTGTGTGAATTTTTTTGGGGTCTCATTTTTAATAATTACTTATACTGGTTGATTAAGCCTGGAAGGCTTCAACTGGTCACAGGCACCCTCGTAAAACAGTACTAGCCCTAAAAACATCAATAAAGCATTTCACACTGTTCCCCAGCATATCCTCAAACATAAGATACCTAAAAAAAAAAAAAGGAAAAAAAAAAAAAAAAAAAAAAAAACTGAGCCAGCTTCATTGGATTCAACCTCCAAATCCTAAAGCTCTACAATGATGTTCCCCATGAGCAGTCCTAGAACTATCCCTCTTTATTCTCTTGAATTTCTTCCTATATGACCTCACCTCATCCCCTGTAAACCACAGTGAAAGTCCTCTCCTATGCAGATTACCTCACACATCAAAGCTACTGGTCACTACACAAGCAACAATAAACACACAGTATTACATCTTGCAACTAAAATACTAGCTCACTAAAAACAATGTCTACATCACCAATGAAATCTACCATTTCATTTGAAACCCCTGAAAGATATGAATCTAACCTTCACCTTTCCTTAGTCCTATATGATCAACCACTACCATTTAACAAAATACCAACCATACTATGTATCAAATATACCACACATGATAATAATTTTCTGCACCACAGACATCAACATAGAGGCCAAAAACAGACCAAAATTCTTAGAACACTTACAAGTACTAGATTTGGGTGAGAAAAAGAATCCCTCAGTATCTTCTACAAATAATTTATCCACTTTACCCTAAACTATGCCTCACCTGCCTGGTCGTCCACCATGTCAAAAGCAAATGTTAGAAAACTGCAAACAACACAAAACTGAGTACTCAATCACCAGCTGTCTAGCATCTGCAGACATTCAACACATAAACAACAAAACACAAATGTTTCCAATACAATCTCACCTCAATATGCTCAGCACTCAGTACTTTGGATAGCACTATATCCTCATCTAAACCAATCCATAACATAACACTGATACCCAAGTGGAAATAAAAGGCTGAACCTTGCTTCACACTCTAACAATCTATGTTTACATATCCCCAATCTGCAACATAATACTGACAAAACATATCTATACCATAAAATGGCATTTCTACATGTCTGTAGACATGCTTAGGAAGTTGCCAGATGCAAATCACTGACCCCTACACAAACTTGCAAATAATTCATTCATTTTCTTGGAAATAAAGAAACTGATGGTAGCTGGAGTGCTATGATAACATGATATATTGTACTACATTCAATCTATACTACAAAGAGGCAGCCCTATCTTTTTGTTCAAACAGTAAGAAAGTTGCTTTTTGCATGATGACTAACCCCAATACACAGATGCCAATAATTCTTACATTACCTTGGTAGGACAGGAGCTGGTGGCTGGAGTTGACACATTTTTGGGAAAATATTATACCATATTCTATTTACACTATAAACCTCTGGTCTATAGGAGCTTGAAGACAAGGAACCAGAGCATTCAAATCTGCTAAAGTACATGAAAATGAATGGAACAAGAAAACTATACTCCCAACACAGTCTTAAGTACCACTCACCAGGTGTACACCTACCTGAAACTGTACTCAACAAACATGTTTGAGTTACCACTTTCTCATCTGTATTCTAGACAACAATCAACCTCTCGTGCATTGTGTCACACCATAAGAGAAAAAGTCACCTTTGGCAAGCTGTATCAATTGTCAGCTTGCAAAAGGGAGTACAGTCTCATCTAAGAATTTCTCATTCTGAGTTTATTTCTCTGCTTCTGACTGCAGTGCAGCCTTGAAGATGCAGAGTTCCATAAATAATGATATAATGTTAATAACAAGACCTCTTATGCCCAAGATATAACTTCCACATTGATGACACTAAACACCTACTCCTCAACTGTCCTGTGCTCAACCCAATATGACACATACTCATCACCATCAAATTCTTGAGCTGTGGTTCTGCCCAGTGGATATGGCTGGCTTTCTGAGTGCTGCAGGAGCCCCATAAAAGAGGATCTTTGTGCAGGAAAGTTAAAGCAAAAGGTACATTATACTGATTCAAATGCTGATCTTTTAGTTTTAAACAAAAACAGAATATTTTGTATCACTACTTGCATTCATAAGCATTAAACAACTCATGTATACAAGCACTTATTGTCAGTCATATGCAGATATTCTTCAGGATAAAAGTTTGTATAAAACTTTAGTTAGCCAACATCATCAATTAGCAGCAACTACAGATGATGTCAGCTAAAGATGGTGCTTTATAGGTCATCTAAAAGAGAATGAAATCAACTATTCAGATCACATTATTATAGGTGAGCACAGAAGATGTTGAAATGAAAAAAATATTCAGAGGTAAACAAATGTACAATTCTTAATCATAAAGATATGCAGTGAGAACAAAACACACTCGTATGCACATTACTCACATAATATAAATAATCAGCTATAAGACGCTAAAGTTAATAGGCTATAAGCAAGACATTAAAGTAAGATCAATGCCAATGTAAATCTACTATCTAAAGTCTAGCAAACTCACACAAATTCTCTCAAAAGCACTTTATCATGGGTTACTCACACAAACGTTAATTTTAAAGTACATAGCTACTATATGACTTACTCTTTGTCTACTATAACACAGTGGAAGAATATGTCAATGAAAAGGAAATATGAATAAAAATAATGACTGTCAGAAAAGCAGTATGGACATTCAGCTTAGTTTGTTTCAGATAAATATGCAGATATGACAGAAAAAGCCATATTACTTAATAGTGGCTCTTTATGAAAAGCTTGATGCTTTTGTTTTGAGGATTTGTCCATGACAGGGGAAACCATGGTGTGTGATTTTAGTTCTTGGATAAAGTGAAAGCACCTTACTCAGACTTTGTAAAAAGAATTGTGTTCTGTCCAATGAATTTGATACATGTGAAAAGTGTTGGGTTGGGCTTTGGTAAGATTATGAAGTAGAGTTTTATATCAATGGTAGGGTAAACTTTTTTTATGGGCTGAATGGGTGGGCCCTGTGTGGGTTAGTTGGTTGGACATTATGGTCTATGAGTAAAAAAAAAAAAAAAAAGGAAAGGAATTTGTATGGGATGATATACATGGCTATGTTGGTCTACATACATGGTTTTAGTGTACACTGATGGGCAGGGTTTTGTGTGACTTGGTGAGTATGCTAAATAGATAGATGGGGATCTGTTTAGGTTGGCTGAAAATGTTTTGAACAGATTGCTAAGCAGCTGATTAACAAGCACAGATCTACACAGGTTTGTGGGCTGAGTCCTGTGTTGGTTTGTGGACAATGTTCCATAAGAGTTTATACATACATATCTGTGTAGGTTTCTTGAAAATGCTTTGTGTGGATTCCTGATTAAGCCTTTGTGTGTGGTGAAGTGGTTGGATTTGTTATATGGTAGGCAGGGCTCTGTGTACAGGGATTTGTTTAAGGTTTCTGTGACATGGAAGACACAGCCGTATATGAGGTGATGAGCAAGACTTTGAGTTACAGGCAGAGGTTTGTGTGAATTGTTAAGCTGGGCTTTAGGCAAGTTGGTATGCAGAGCTTTCTATGAATTGTTAGGATGATCTTTGTTTGGGTTGGCAAACAGGTTTTAAGCTGGTGGACAGAGCTTTAAAGGAGTTTATACACCATGCTTCAAGTGAGTTGGCTGGTAGGATTGGTGGACAAAGCTTTGTAAGGACTGGTGAACACAGCTTTGTGTAGCCTTGTGAACATTTTTCTTTTTTATGGGCAGTTGAACTGGGCTTTGTGTGAATTATCAGGCTTGGCTTTGTGTTGACTGAAGAATACTGTAAGGTGTGAGTGTTGAATTGGCTTTGTATAAATTGGTGGACAGGGTTTTGTTTTACTTAGTATATTTAGCTTGTGTAGTGTATAAATTGGTGGACAGGGTTTTGTTTTACTTAGTATATTTAGCTTTGTGTAGTGTAGACAGCAGATCTTTAATTATAGTGACAGATAGGGTTATGTGTTGGTGAGGACACAAGGATTTGTGTGGGCCGGTAGCATGCATTCTGTTTGTGCTGGTGGGGAGGGCTCTGTGTAGTATGACAGACATGGTTTTGTATAGGTTACGAAGCAGGGCTGTCCAGAGGCAGGATGAGAATGCTCTGTAAGCTGCTGGAGGTAGCTTTGTGTGTGAAGGTAGAGTTGGCTTAGTGTAGGTTTGCTACAAAACATTTTATGGGACGGTGAGTCATTTTGTATAGGTTGCTATAAAAAGGATTTACAAGAGAGAAACTGATGGGCCTTTATGTGAGCTGACAGATATAGCATGTTTTAGCAGTTGGGTTAGGTTTAAAACAAGTTGGCAAGAGTATTGTATAAAAAGGTGGAGAGAGCTTTAAGCAAATGAAAAAGGTGTTTATGGATGTTGATATACAGAGCTGTGCTTAGGTTAGTTGGCACAGTTGAAAGCGAAATGCCACTTTCTTCACACATCAGCAATAAAACTGTAAGCAGCTCCAGCAGAAAGGTTATCATCACTGTTTCTAGGACAGTAACCTGTTTCTTGTTTTTTCATCACTAAGGTAAAAAAAAACTCTGCACATTAATATGCAGCTCTAAAAGCTGCATTTCTTGAAGCATCAAACAGGACAAATAATTATACAAAAAAATCACACACAAAAGGCAAAAGCACTTCTAATAAGGTAAATCACCCTTAAAGTTCCAATGGTATTCACCATATTCAGGTGCAGTGGCAGGTTTATCGTTCTGCTGCTCTCTATGCAAAATATGTCTTGAGGAAAGTGAAATGTGTTTCACAACTGATGTTACTGAGTTATTGCAACCATGAACCAGAAAGGTCCATACCTTGAGATGACATTGGTAGAATATTAGCTGTAGTCTTGTGCAAGGCTCTTCCAAAACTATTTCCTTACTCCTGCCCTTTAACTGGCTTCTAATAGTTATGTTCCATTCTCATATTCATAAATCAAAGAATATTATGGAGTGGGGGCTATACCATCACACAGCCACAAGTTTAGGATAAATGGGTATTTTTCTAGAGGTCAATACCTCATGTAAAATATTCAAACTGTAACATTCAGCTTAAGACTGATCAGGCTGGGGAAAGCAGTTCACTGTAAATATTGCAGCCTTATCCTGTAGGATGAATTGTTAGGTATTCCCTGGTTATTCAAACAGAAAAACATAGCCAGCTTTTGTTATTTTGGTGGCCCTGTACCACATACTAACACAGAAGTTTGTTTGCAGATATTCTGCTACATGCCAGAGGTCACAGCTCACCATCAACAGCCTGGTCTGTCCACAATACAAAATTAGGACTCAATACTTTTTCATAACTGGAAATGATTTTCTTTACTCTTACATCCACCAGTTCAAACTTCACTGTACATTACATAATAACAACTATATATTTGCTAAACAGTTTTAGCAGGAATGTTTTTTTTTCTAGTTCCAGTCCTCTTTGCCTCCATGGATGAAAAATCTTCTTGGATCTCCCTTCTCACATTCATGCCTCTGTTATGAGATACAATTTCATTTACAAATTGTCTTTCATTCAGTTTAATGTTTCCTTTCTCATGCTGGCTTTTCCAAATTTCTCTGTAACTGGTTTTCTGAAAGTCAGTTTGCTTAGGCACCCTATCTTTTTCACCCAAGTCTTCAGTTTCTTGTTTTCTTAATATTTTTGTATTCTGTTTAGTTTGGCTTTTAGGTGAATTGTTTTTTGTTTGTGAGTTCTGCCTTTCATGAATAAAGTGCCACCAATATAATTTGAAATTCTGAAACGTTAAGTCAGATCTTGTGGTTTTCTTCTGTTCTTTCTTGCATGATTCATTTTCTTGTCCTATTGCCTCAAAGTCATTATTTTTGTCATTATCATGGCAGATTTCTGAATTTCCTTTGTTTTTAACAGCTTTTTGATACTCATGATTTCTCTTTCCAAGAGATTTGACTCCTATTGTTGGTGCAGATGAGTCTTCACAGTGTTCTAGATTACATCTTTTGTTTGAGTCTCTATGTAAGTCAGCTTCCTTTACATCACCATGTTCTCTAATGTATTCTCTATTGGATTGTGGTTCATATAATGACTGGAATTTTTTTCTTACAACACTAAATTTACATGTTAACTGTTTTTCTGCTAACAGTGTATCACAAAACACTGATTTCTCTGAGCCATCCAAGCACTGAACCCAACTATCTGTGTTACCTCCATCTATTCTGCAATAACTAACTGATTTTTTCAAGCTTTCAGGGTCAATAGTACATTCTGGGTAATATTTTGTAACATCTATATTCGACTTATTGTAATTATCAAGATTATGCTCTAAAACATCATCATGTTTCTTGCTGCCTCTCTCTTCATCTACTAAATAAGATCTGCTGTGTTCAACATCAAAGACATTGCAATGTTTTTGTGGTACATAGTTCTCAGCATAACCTATCTTGTCATCACATTTTTCTTTAAAGACATCTAAGTCTATTTCTTCAACAGGGTTTTCGTTGTCTGATGAATCAAGAACTTTGTCATCAATATCAATACTATGGTCTTCATCAAAAAAAGAGTCCATCCATTCCTCGGCTGAGATAGGGCTTTCATCATCAGTAGACTGATTTGAGGAGTCTTCTGATGTATCTGTATCAGCATTCTCGGGCACCCCATCTTTACACCTAGCATCTGGTGGCTAATGACCAGACAGAGAAGGGTCAAGCATCAGTAGGTCAAAGAATGATTCAGAAGGAAAAAAGGGCTAGAGTAATATGTGAGGTCATAGAAGCAAAATGTGCTGAATTCATCTGGAAGTATCATAAAAAGAAAAAACAGCACAGCATTCTGTGTAACGATGAAAGAATTTTAATGTTGTTATGAAAGCAAAAACAAAGTGATATACTGAAGGGCATAGTTATTTACAACTGAGCAAATATAATACCTTAATATACTAATGACATAATGGCCAAGTGATTAGAGCACCCAACTTCTGAGACTGTGGATTTTTATTCAAGTCCCTCTGCAGCCTACACCTTTTCTTCATTTTATGCAGGAAAATGTGTGTACAGTATTGTGAATCCATGTAAAGTGTACCTAATAGTGTATGGAAATACAGTTGGGTCACGTTATAACAGTTTGGTATTATGATTTTGATACAATGTGGGCACCTAGATTACTCCCACTCTTTATTACATGAGCTGCTGCAGTATATTGCAGTTTCAGCAAGTCATGCGCCACAAGGTGCTGACACTGCATATGCCATGCTACCTACAGCATCAGTTCTCTGCTAGCATTCAAAGAGTAAAGACTCATCATTTGCCCCTCATATGTTACCAATCTTCTGCCTACCTGAACCAATCACCACTATGCCTATGCAACTAGCAAGTGCTCCTAGCACAAGTGAACCTGTTCAAGATAATGAATAAACTGAAGCATGAGTCCAATGTTTCAGCAGTTTCTCACTGCTATGACATAAAGAGATTAGCTTCTGCACAATAAAAAAGGAATATTGAACCTATCAGGATAACCTTTCCTTAGGCATCTATTTCAAGGATGGCAATGCACATCAGGATAACACCATATGTGATGAATGAGTATGCTCTTCCATTTAAAACTTAAAAAGAAAAGTTCCATCCTATCCTAAAAATTTGGGAATTTCAAGATTAATGGAAAATGTTTTTCTTTTCAATATGTAAATGATTATATTAATAGAACACAGAAAACAAATATAATAGTAAGTTTGGCTCATGCCCAAATGAGCAATTGCAAGAATCAGCATTGCATAATCATCCAGCTCATTCTTCTACATAGCCATGGTCGATATCACTAGATACACACTTGCCAAAAAAGAAATATTACATTTTAGCTGTTTTGTTTGAGTTTACATTAAATTTGTAGCTATTTTCACTTGCATATAGAGTTTTTTAATTCTGATTCACACAAACTACCTTTTTCACAGACATGAATATAACACTTGATAAATATCATGTGATGCATGGATGGCATCATCTAAGGAGGGTCATGGGAATTCATTGGCATAACTTATTGTGCTTCTTGATTTTATCAAATATATCACTTTGAGAGAAGAAAAATTAAGTATAATAGCATAATTAGATATGATTTATTGATACAGCAATAGTGTATGACAAATAATGAATAAAATTCAGTACAGTATTCCTGGATTGAACAGACTAACGGGGGGAGGGGGTGTCCGTTAATGCCATAAGTCCATTAAATTGAATGTAACCATTTTCAGATACAATTTACCATTCCAATGCTTTCTTTTAACTCCTCTATCACTTGATGCCATTTTGAACTGTAAGAACTGCAAAATTATTTAGATAAAGTTGCAATTCTTTGTATACAACCTGACCGTACGATAGCTTAAGGCTGACTGAAACTGAATCAAAGCCAGTATATGAATATTCCATGGCAATCTGGTGATGTGGAAGGGTGAGAGAAACACAGATTGGGTGGGAAACACTATACTGATTCTAACATTTCAACAGAGTCTTGATCACACAATGAGTACAGAACAGAAGAACAGGGCTCCAGCTTATATGTGTGTCAATGTCGGCCTTCACCCTCCTGGGAACCTGGTGTCACCTCCCAAATTGTTGCTCCATGCATTTGACCTTGCCACCTTTGTCATGTTCCACCTGGCCACCCCTGCAGTGACTGACCTCGTCATCTCCATCAAGCTTGATCACGCCACCTCTGCCACAGTGATCTGTTTTGCAGCTGCTCTTGTAAGGCACACAAAGTCCTTCCAGTGATTCATGTTTTCTTTTGTCACTTTTTAAGCTGCCTCGATTGTTTTTCTTACATTGCTCAAACTGCCCTTGCTTAGCATTTTCATTCCACTCCAGTTCAGCAGGTGCCCTTTTCCCTCTGCATGCACCAACAGTGAGTTAGAGGGTCGCACAGAACCTCTAACTCACTGGTGGTGCATGCAGAGGAAAAAGGCACTGCCAAACTGGAGTGGGATGAAAATACTAAGCAAGAGCCATTCAAGAAAAGTAAGAAAAATGATTGAGGCAGCTTACATAGTGACAAAAGAAAACACAAATAACCAGGAGGGCTTTGTGTGCCTTGTAAGAGCGGCCATGAGACAGATCACTGTGGCAAAGGCGGCAAGATCAAACTCGAGGGAGACGTCGAGGTCAATCACAGCAGGGGCTGCCAGGTGGAACATGGCAGAGGCAGCAAGGTCAAATGCCGGGCACAACCATTTGGGAGGTCACACTAGGTATCCAAGGAGGTGAAGGCCGATGATGACAGATATATAAGCTGGAGTCCTGTTCTGTACTCACTCTGTCAAAATGTTAGTGTCAGTAAAGTGTTTCCCACCCAATCTATGTTTCTCACACCCTGCCTATTCACCAGATTGTCATGGAATATTCATATTCTCGCTTTAATTTGGTTTCAATCTGCCTCAAGCTATCGTGTGGTCAGGTTGTATACAAAGGATTGTGACTTATTTATCAAAAAATTTTGCAATCCTTACAATTCAAAATGGCATCACGTGATAGAGGAGTTAAAAGAAAAATGTGAACTGTATATTGCATATTGCATCGAAAAATGGTTACATTCGATTTATCGGACTTTCGACATTAAAAATTAACAGACACCCCTCCCCCATTAGTCCTTTAAATTGAGGGATTACTGTATATTTTGTTTTTTGGCAACAGTCCTTAACCCTTTACCTGAAAATGGATGTCATGGCATAGCTACCATGTGAACTTTTTTGGTACTTATCTCATGCTATATCATGAGCTTATTGTAATAGGGATGTGTTCATGATGCCTCCAATTTCACCCTTTCCTTACTCCTGCCTTGAAAAAGTGTGCTCATCCATTTTGAAAGGGTCAATTTTCAAATGGATCATTACCAGGATTACACCTGAGCTTATGGGTATCAGTTTTTATTCTGAACTTACATTCAGATCACCAACATTTTTTTTCATTTCTCATGTCAAAGGATGCTTTGCTCTAGCATTTCTAGGATTTAGTGAGCATGACTAAGCTACAGCATTTCTAAGCCATTCACTGCAGATGGGGAGTACACATCATGTTAATTTCTATCTATATTCAGTGCAGCTGGGGCACAAACATTATCAATTCTTTAACAAGCTGCCTCAGCGTCAAGATGATATTTACAACCATTAATCCTTGTAGCGGTATCCTAAGCATCATAACCAGTGGCAACAGCCTAGAAATTTTTCAAAACATTAGCCATTCTATGTAGAGATGCCAAAGAGGACTGTATTAGATCAGCACCTCACACTATGTAATAATTTTTGAAGCAGTGTCACTCTTGCAGGATGAGAGACATTGATGAACACTTATAGTCATCATATCTATTTGCGATGAGCATCCTTAAAAAATACCATGTTTCACTATGTGTGCCTTAAAAGAATACACAGTAGACATAAACAACATCTCACCAGATTAAGCTGTATATCATTCTGTCTAGAATATTTTGTTCTGGTTAATCATAATAAAAGAACTGAAGGAGCTTTTTCAAGATGACTGAGAATATCCCATACACACTGTGTCCCTGGATATTATGATTGCTGCAGTAAAAGGGTTAATTTTCATTGCCATTTTCTTAATTGTGCATATGCTGAATGTTTTCATTAAATACACACATCTTGGGGAAGTAGAAGAATTGCCAATCTGGGCCATTTGATGGTTTCAAGTTAAATACTCTATGTCAAAACTACCTTTGCTGTCTTACTGGGGAATGCTGTGATGCAAGAACATAATCCAGGCAGCACTTTTTTCAATTAGAAAAAATCAGAATAAAATAAAGGAAAAAACAAAAGAAAAGAAAACTAAAATTGGAGTGAAATTACTGCTGTGGTGCAGTGGTTAGCGTTCCTGACTGTAACACATTCATGGGCCGCCCAGGGTCGAGCGCATAGGTTCGAATCCTGGTTGCGGCAGTCGGTCCACAGTTAACCCAGCTGTTCATCC
>JAYMFT010023875.1:0-16307 GCA_038088735.1 Panulirus argus
CCCCTTTATATATATATATATATATATATATATATATATATATATATATATATATATATATATACCAGACTACTGCAAGTTTTCTGAAGACTGTTTTACATGTTTTCTTAAATAACACAGAGCTTTCCCGTGATGTACATTAAAAGTTTTAAGCAACTCGGTCACAATCCACAACATCTCGTAAAGTATTTCCACGACAGTCATGAGAAAAATGTCTGTTCCACCTGAACAAGCCACACTGCGTATACTATACTTTGTCCCTTTCATTCTTACAGAGCAAACGTCTTACGTCATTTCCTTCCTTATTCACACTAACGGTCCAAACAGCTGTTACAACATCAAACACCGGTCTGAGCCTCTTCATTCTATTTTCGTATGTGTTCCTCAGAGCCAATCACTCATGTCCTCTATGGGGAACCCCACAGAACCCCTCTACTTCATCATGGAATGTCGATTAAAAGAAACAAAACCTCTTCAGTGTACTGAAATACTTTAATTTTCATTTTCTCCTTGCTATTTGGTTATCGCTATGTGTGTATGTTTCTATCATCAACTCCCACCGCATGTATGGGGTGGACCAAGGACATACAGCTCATGCGGCACCGTTTGTGGGATTTAATCTTGCAAATATTGGATCCCCAACCCCAGTCCCGCAGGCTGACGAAGAAGGGGGCAAGGCAGCTCATTTCTTTAAGGCTACAGTGCTGGTTATGGCAGGTGCCGTAGGCGACAGCGCTCGTTACGGGAATGTACCGTAGGTCGCAGTGTTAGTCATGAGAGGTTAGTCATGATCTAAAGATATATACCGCAGTGATGTTAGCGCCGCAGTGACGAGATGCGGGAGGCAGTTACCGCAAGGCTTGCCTCAGCTGACAGCTGCGATCATAGGATATGACACAGGAGAGAGCAGTGATGGGAGGCCAAAGGAAGTGCCGCAGGCTACAAAGGTGGTCATAGTACGCGCTGAAGTTCACGGTGGTGATTCTAAAATACGGCTGGTTACCGTAGCGCGAGGAGCTGCGGCCGGGCGCGGTAACCCAGAAAATGAGCCTGCGGTAAGAAGGTTAGGCATTTCTGCTTCGTGAGCTATGATTAACAGGTCATTGGAATCATCACCAGTAGAAGAAGACTTTAGAATACAAAATTAATCGATATACTAAAAAAAATGAAAATCAAAAACCTTATATTATTATTATCATTATCCCAGGAACAATTTCTAAGAGTGCTGTTGTCACCCAGGATGTTGTCACCCAGGATCTCTTTCTAGAGGCTCCTGCAGACCAAGGCTGCGCTACGTACAGAAGCAGGGAAATGTAAACTCTTTTGAAGTGCGAAGTTGTCTGACGAGACTGTCTGTACTCCCGTTGATACAGCCTCGCCAAAGGTGACTTTTACTGCATTGTCGAGCTTCCTTCTACAGTTAATTACTAGTTTTGTAAGTTCATATAATCCACTTAAGTGCATCTGAGGAAAAAAAAAATTAAGTCAAGCAGTTCGGAGTATTCCTGTAGCATGACTTTTAAGGGACGTATTCTTGAGACAAAAGTCTTCGTAGGTCTCTGCTTCTTTGTTTAAGAAAAAGATGATTTTTCGGACTTTTTTCTTTCTTTATCTCCCGCTGGTAGTTGGTTCCTTCCTTGGAGCGATATATATATAAACTGCGGATGTGGATGAAGAGTAAACCTTGCGTTCCCGGATACAGGCAAAGCAATTATGTCCTGAGGCAACCACGAGGCGTTGCTTGCGGTGGTTGGTGATTGTGACAGCAGTTGGTGCTTGTTATGGTTCGGTGCATCCAGCTCCCCCCCCCCAGCACTCCACGCACGGAAATTGGTTCACTGACCTTGGGATATGTACGATGTGACAGATCTTTGCATCTTTTTTTATCCCCCCCTTTATTTTTTTTTTGCGACAAGTCCATAGATTTTGGTTAGGAAAGGAGGCTACTACATGCAACACACCAGCCTATCTGGTGAGTGGAAACATAAGGTCCACAAGGTAAACTTGGACCATTTGGCCAAATACGTATTAGGAAAGTTGGTAACTGATGCAATTCGGGTTATACGCCTGCTGGAGTGCAATCCTTCACGAAGATAAGAAAAACCAGATCAACTTTTTGACGAGCATAATGAAGGAACGAACAGGAAGAGCAAGGAACATTTGTCAGCCACGCAGAGCGGTGGTAGAATTCTAATTTTAGGAGACGTCCCCTTTAAGGAAATTGAGTGGGATACTGTATAGCTCCGCACGGGGGCGAAGATAGCTGGAGGTCTAAGTTCCAAGAATGTGTGCTGTACTTTTATTTTGTGTGTGTGTGTATGTGTGTGTGTGTGTCAGCATGTATCAAAAGTCACGAGGATTGCAGGCGTGGAGGTACATACCATCTCAGTTTGATTTACATTTCTGTCTTCACGCCTTCAGGCACAATGAAACCTTGACACTGAAAACGTTACCCCGAGGACTTCCTCTTGGGAAACGTAATCAGCTGGTACTTGAGATGGAACAGTCGGAAGTGTTTAAAGACAAACGCTATACCAAGATTAGAAAACAATTTAAAGATGAAAAATGCACTTCGGAGCCTTCAGTATTTACTTCAGTGCGACAGATTTGGATGGCCGAATTCCAAGCCCTAGGCAAGCAACGTGATGCTCAATTTTGCGAAAGTTGCAACGAGGCTGGGAACTATGTACTAACATAAGGGTACAGTCAGAAAGGGACGTAGAAAAAATTAAAGGAATGGTTTGACATGTAGAAAACCAGGTGAATAGGGACGCATATGGGACAGACATGGGAGACAAGAGTCAAGCTGCATTTGAAAAAATCTAGAGAAATGGCAGCATCAGGATAAAAAGGGAATAATTTAATATGTGAGGCATAAAAGATAACATTGTTGGTTAAGTCATCACCCAACGCTATTTAAAAAATTCACAGGGACTAAATTATTAGATTAAGAACTAAGAAGAATATTTTGTGATATAGATGAAGACATATTGAAGAGCTGAATAAGATGCTTAAGTGTGTGTTTATGGTTAAGTAGCTTGGGTAAACCGTTACCCCCAGACAGGGGAAGGGAAAGAAACCTTAGGAGAAAAAAAAGGAGATAAATTTAGTTTAAGTGTAGAGGCTGAAGAAGAAGCGAGAACCGCGCCAAGTTCATGGGGCAGTGGCCTCTCGCCATTTGTACTTAGCGTGGGAAAGAAACCCTTGTCAGACCATTGATGGTATTTATGATCTCGAGAGTTAAGCAATGGAAGATAGCCATTGTAGTACCAGTATTAAGAAAAAAGTAACTGAAGAGTATCCCTAAAAATAATTGGGAAAATAACAAGGAATCAGAAAGAGTTCTTGTTTGGAAGAAACTGCTTCATTAAGAAACAACATGTATGCAGAGAATAAAGAGCTTCCACGATATATATATATATATATATATATATATATATATATATATATATGATATGCCTAAGTGCTTTTCAGGTGTAGTAAAGTAACAACGGAAACCAGCGAACAACGAGCTGCCTTAGTAGCGGGCATATATACTCTACCTATTCACAACCGAGCACCAATGACTCTTCTATGTTAACCCTGACCGCTTCGTATGCCGTTTCGACCTATGGACAGAACGGTATCCCCCGTTAGTTCCAATGGGAAGGCAACTGGATCTGTGTAGATAAATTAACAAAGAAACTGTAAAGGTGTGGAGCGAGCAAGGTTCTCACACACTCCCGGCCCAGCGGCGCCAAGACCCAGCCGGTTGAGCAGCCGTTTTGAACCCCACAGTATTACCTGCAGCGCTCAGGGTATTAATGTCAAGAGGCCAAGATCGTGAGAACTGGGGTGTGTGAAATGTGTGTAGTGTATGTTTGTGTGTAACTGTCCGTGTGTATGTGTGTATGTGATTATTTTTTATAATTTACGGGGAGAGGACAACTGTGACATCCCTTTTCTTACCCTTGTATGTACCTTATATACTTTGTGTATACCTTATGTATACACGTATATACACACACCCCATCATATGCCAGGTACCCATCTATCGACTAACCCAACTCTCAAGTGGGGAATGAAGAATTGGGTGAGCCCTTTCCTGGGTTCGAGCGAGGCTTCGCTACAGATTGATGAGTATAACGCTAACCGCCTGCACTCCGGGGGATCGGAGTACCTCTTTAGGTCAAATCATCGACATTGGTATTGTTAACACGTTGCTCAAACCGAGTGTGCTGCAGACCCGCTATTCGCGATCCCGAGATTGAGTGTCGTGCTCTACCGACCGATCGTGTGATTTTCCGTGTGTGTGTGTGTGTAGGCTCGCGTGGGTGCCTGTACATTTTTGTGCGACCATGTGCACATGTGCATGACCAAATATATATATATATATATATATATATATATATATATATATATATATGTTGTGTAAGTATGTCCACACAAGATTCATACTTATATACCCTCTCAATCTTGCAGGATCACTCGGCTTCCTTGTATAGAGCACATCACCCGCCAGTTTCCGACCCGCTCGCCTCAAACCTGTAGGGGAGGAAACTCGTTACCTTGCGGCACGCTGGCGCCACCGGACGGCCAGGTCGGCCGCCTGCACCACGTGACTCACGGTGAGTGGGCGTGACGCCGCCGCCTCCCGCCACCCACCGTGACGTGGAGGAAGTGCAAGAGATTATGTTTTTCCTGGTGGAAGGTGCGGCTAATCATACTCAAAGAGTGCTCACCTGCACTCAGCGGTGTCCCAGCTGCACTGGGCGATCACAGCTGTGCTCAGCGATCCTAGCAATGGGCAGGCCATCGAAGTGTAGGTAGTTTGCTGAAGTGTTGGGAAGTAAAGCTTTAGTAAACCAGTCCATTGTTTACCGCTTGAGACTTCTGTCAAGATGGCGGTATTGTTCACTATTCTTCCAGTTACTAAAGTGACATATTATTAAGTCGTGACTGCGTGCTGTATATGGGTCTACCTTGTTATTTCCACATGTTGACACTGATAATGGACACACTGGAAATATTCGTCGTAATTTAAATGAATATTATGAAAGTTCAGAGATGATATGACATTTTGACATTAGTTCTTTGGAAAGATATATGCCCAGGTTAACGATGACGATAAAGATAGGAGGGCGGAACGTTTTATGACAATTATATACTTAGTTCTGTAACCGTTGCGGAAATATGAGGAACTCGCTCTCATGCCTAACACAAATGTAGTCACTTCCTGGTTGCGTAGGGAATGACGTGTTCCTCTACCCACGTCCGCTCTCATGTCTACAAGACAGACATATGGACGGACGGACTGCATCAGTGCTAGGATGGATGGCATTCAAGGACAGAATATCCTACGCTTTCAGGTAGAGGTATGAGGTATTTTGAATACGCACATGTACGTTCTGCGATTACATTTCTTCCGTTCTTGTATAATTCAGTTTCCCTTGGGAAAAAAAAATTACGGAAAATTCTTCGTGATGAATTATTTCTATAATCGACACAAAAATACTTGCAGTTACATGAGTTTGAATAAATGCTTGCGTCAGTATGATAAATCTTTGATGATAAGGTTTTAAATCCCAAAATTTCCAACCACGGGTGATCACAACGTGTCTACCATAGGTCAAAATGTGGGGAGGAATATAGACGCTGTGGCAACCGTTAGCGTGTAATTGGGAACGCGGTCTACCGCAATACATGCCCTGGTATTTGTTAGGGGGAAACAAAAAACGGGTGTGTACAGAGGTACTTTTTCTCCTTGGTACCTAACTACTTTTAGGCAAGTCTGTGTGTGCCTCTGTTCAGTTTTTGTCTTCGTGTACCTGTCATAGTCGTTCTCCCGTCTCGCGGTGAGGCCCATCTGCGAATGGGCGTCTTATTTTATTTATTTATTTTTTTATACGAAGGTTTGGAGAGTGGGGGTGATGTGGGCGGGGGCGTGTGTGGCTGGGTTCAGCAACAGCTGGGTGGAGGCGGTGGGCGGCTACCCCTAACAATTTTCGCGATAAGCCAGTGTGTCTCCCCGTCACCTGCTGGTATTGGGAGTGACGCCCCGTCGCTGGCGCCCCAGTCTCACACCAGCTGTAGTGCTGGAGGTCTGGCCCTCAAGGTCCCTTGGCCTTATAAGATGCACGGGATTATGATTTCAGTGAATGTATATATTACTTTCATCTCTTTGACGTATTCACGGGACGCCCAGGGTCGAGCGCATAGGTTTGAATCCTGGTTACGACAGTCGGTCCACAGTCAATCTAGCTGTTCATCCGCCCCTACGGGTTGGTCGATGAAATGGGTACCTGGCTCAGGCTAGGGTGTATATATATAGCGTTAATGGGATGGCTAACCAATATAGCATAATATTTTTATATCAGTTTACGTAAATGTCATCATTACATAGAAGATAACACGGCTCCTCCGACGCCTGGAAACTACGTGCAACTTGTTTTGTGTCGCAAAAGCTAAAAGTCCGAAAAAAATGTAATTATCAGATTCTTTTCAACATTGCTATGAAGAAGACTTTATGAAAAAAAGTTTTTCTTTCAAATATTTAGGTGTTTTATGTAATAATATTCATTTGCTGCTCATAAACTAATGGTTTTACATAGTGATGCAAAGTAAAGAACTGTGTAGGTTAATCTAACCAGGGCGAAGGAAAATCTCTTCCAGCTAAGAAGAATTGTTCAGGAAATAATAAAAATTTTATTTTGTTCACTCGATCATTTTTTACGTATTATTTTAACATCATGAGAGACACTCCCATTGAGTACATTGGACCTGAATTACATTATACACACACGGCCAGATCACGATGCTCATTGGCCGATGTTGTGCTTTTCGAAAAAGATTTTCGCGTCCTCATCAGATAAGGGAAACCCTTTCTCTACCGTAGGCTTCCAGCAGATGTAATGGCAAGCCCTTCGTCTCTTCCAAAGTCGGTACATATGAAGCGTGCTAGGCATCTTACGTTGTCCACTGAACCCAGGCAACTTTATGTTTTTCAGTTTACTGTTTGAATTTTGAGGACGACTTCCGTTCCCTGCGATGAGAGAACGAACATGGACGCCAGGATGAGACATAAGAGGAGGGGATTTGCCAGCATTCGCGAGTTATCATCGCTATTTTTTTTCCATTGTAAGACCCCACCACATCCCGTGATTTATATTAAGAAGCAAGATAACACAGGAAGAATAAAGAAAGAATGGTCGTTAATGTTATCGTAAAAATTCGGACGCTCTGCAGTTAGTCATCTGTCCTTGAGCACTGTGTTTTTGAGTCTGCTCTCGAGGACAGACAGGCATGTCATGCGCGTCTGAGGAGAGGCAGTAAGTAACAGCCGTCGAGACACAGGCCGCGGTAGCTGCCAGTCACCGGCAGCGTCTCTGGCCACGGGGCTCTGTACTCTGACGTCTTCTTCCAGGCGTTGTACAGTTCACAGTGGAGCGGAAGTTGCCTAGAAGTACGGCTCGGTAGTTAAGATCCGTCACAACCTTCACCGAAGCAAAATTCTTGTAGCCATTCTGGAAGAAGTTGTGCTTTGAGAGGCAGGCACTGTGCCCCTGGTTTCTCTTACCCCTTCATGATTGCTTTCACCTGACTGTGGACATCTGTCGTTAACATCCAGAGGAAACGCTCACCTCAATTCGACCCTGGACGGAGGACTGCTTTGCTTCAGTAGGCTTAACTATCAGCGGTACTGGACCAACCGCTTTACGTGTTCACCGGCTCTCCCACCAGCTCAAATATCTTCACTACCAGTTTTGAAAACCGCAAGATTTCCACCACCTGCAGTACCTCTGCTTTTGAGTAACTTGAATTCCCAGGGTCTCCTTGCTCGTAGAGGCGTCTTTCCTTTCGCACCGAATCGATTGAGGTCTTGATTTTGTTGACAAAGAACCAGCTTCACAGTCAACAAAAGGGAACCTTGACATTTTGACATACTGCACATACATGACGTGGGAGCATTTTCTGCATGACCGTAAGATATTCTGCAAACCTTTGATAGATTCTCTTGACCAGCTGCGCATGTGCACACATTACGTAAGAGGAGGCAGAGTTATATATATATATATATATATATATATATATATATATATATAAACGAACCGTTGTCAGGTGTTTATGCATCTTGGTGAAGGCAAACCTTGTCAATACATCATTCCCCCAAAATATTAAACATGAATAGTATTATTTAAAAGCAAAAGTACCATACAGGTGTAACTGACCGTGGATAATTTTTGACAGCAAATCACAAGCGGTTAATGGACTGACTTGTGATAACACATCACGCTGTCCGCCTGCAGACGACCGTTGTGACCAGAATTCTGGCCATTAAACAGGAATTATTACATGGAAGCACCCGGGGAAGTCAGTTAACAGACGACCTGATAGTCTATGATTATCTGCTGGAGGACAGTACAAGAGACGGCCGGATAGCAAGACCTCAAGGTGTATGACTTAGTTATCTGCTGGAGGACAGTACAAAGGAAAGTCAGATAGCAGGAGACCTGATAGTTTATAACGAAGTTATCCGTTTGAGGGAGGTTAATAGTATCCTAAATACGTTATAAGTATAGGTGGAGGAATGATAGTACAGTAGAAGGATAATTATGAATAAGAAGCTATGAACACAAGTCAATTAATGAACCTCCTAAAGACAAAACTTTTTCAATTTACTCACTACTTTAGTGCAACTCAGTTGTAAGGCTGAGATGTGATCCCTGACCAATAGCACGTCGAACAAAGCAATCACAAAGTCTGTTAGGTATGTACACAAACTGTTCGCGATACTAGAGGACAGACTCGTCATGTAAGGTTCTTTCTGATTACTGGTACGACTGAGGTACGAAAAAATATGTATGTAAATATCAGTATCAGTTTGGTTACTTCTGAGGGACTGAGGTTTGAAGACCTTAAGACAACAAAGTGCATTTCTTAAAATGTCTTCAGCTTATGCCATACATTTCTTTTTATTGGATATCCCATTTTTCATATAAAAATTGCACTGTGGGAAATTTTAGGTGTGATCGTAAGTTCCTTCATGTTTAGAAATAACTCCAAAGTTCTTGGAGTTCTTCCAGCTCCCTCAGTAGCGTACACCCCCTTTGCTGGATCTATATACTACAGGAAAAGAATACAGAGGTGGGAACTATTGAGCCTCTGATGTTCCGGGAGCTCAGCTCAGTGGGAAACGTAGGGGCACTTTTGCCCCTAGAGTCAAGGGCTCCCGAAGCGAATGGGACAAAAAAAGTTCTGGTTCCTTTACCTTGAGCTCGTCTGGTTCCCTTGAGCTTCTCTGGTTCAGCAGTCTGCGGCACCAGCTTGGTTTCCTCCACGCGTGTCGAGACACCGTTCTTGCTCGGCTGGAAACACTTGTGGTCCCAGTCCAGTGGTCTTCTGTCCCTTCAGGGCTAGAGGCATCTGGGTGACCGCCTGGTGCTCCAGGTGTGCCGAGCAATACATGTCCCCCACCGACGAAACTTCTTTTCGACGTCAGTACCCTAGTTATTCCTAGCACGTCATCTCCTGTAAGCCCTTACTGCTGAGGGAATGGAGACTGAATGGGTCAGTCATGACTTTGTCGTAGATGCTTTTTCGATCTTGAGTGCGTGTGGGTCGAGGAGGGTGCTGAAGGAGTTTTGGACAGTGAACACCGGGGAAAGATGGCCACCAGTACGCCACAGTTCATAGTTCATATTCCGGCAGTTTAGCAGTAAAGTTGCCGATGATGTGCAGGTGAGAGGTGAGGATTTTGCCTTTGGAAAGAATAACGGTAGGAGTTCGTGAGTCCTCAACTTCCTTCACGCAGTTAAGGCCTCCTTATAAGGATTTATCCCACGTCAGTTAACGTGGCATCTTCCGGAGTGCTGATTGTCATCTCGGTGGACAAACCACGTTTGATTTTCTTATCGATGAGGTAGAAGATGCGAGGTGGCTGTCGTGATATATTCTGGGAGGGGACGGTGCCTGGAAGGTGTGGAGCGGTGGGGAGGGAAGGAGGGAACGGTTATGCCGTAATAACAGCGACCGTTCCCAGAAGGTCAAACCCGGTTTTTGTATATGCCGTGAACGGATCCTGGTCGTGGGAGGGTACAGACGTAACTTGTGCCGCATGGACTGTTACTTGGCGGCCTAATTTGATTGTCAAATGGGGCTGCTTCAGGGTTAACGAGATCGGTGCATCACTTCTGAAGCTCTCTGGCTGCCCTCCCTTGGCGACGGTGCGGCGAACAGCTCCGCTGACCGTGACGGGTCTGGCGCTCTTGTGTTTCTAAATGCGCAACGTAAGGGCAGATGAAGAGTGGGGCTAAATGCGCAACGTAAGGGCAGATGAAGAGTGGGGCTAAATGCGCAACGTTTAGGGCAGGCGAAGAGTGAGGCGATAAGCATCGAGACTATGCCAACAGGAGAGACAGACAGATCTGATGAGGTCGATCAGGAGGATCTTGGCGGCAAGGCCGAAGAGAGATGGGGAGGTAACCTTTTCCTTGATACGGCGGATTCCTTCGTGCGTGAAATTGCCGACGTAGCTGGAAGCGAAGGTATTACGGCTTTATATACGTGTGATTCCTTGAAGGTTAATGTTTCGGTGGAACTGATGATGGGGATGGTCGCTGTTGTCCCTGGATACTCGAGGTGGTTTGCTGCTGAAGCGTCCAAGAGTCATCTCCTCTGGGTGCAAATTTTGCCCTCGCAAATGACTGATGTCTCCGACGATGATGCATCTGTTAAGCAGAACCATAGTTTTGCCGGGGGTCTCATGGGTAGCTGATGCTCAGGTCATTTCGGCAGATATTCTTGGGCAGATAGAAAGTTTTCTGTCAAACGGTCTGGCCGTCTGTGTACGAGTTAACTGCTCTCATTATAGAAGAACGCAGCTAAGAATGTAGCACCTATTAGCGGAACTCTCTTGGTAAAAAAGGTCGAAACGTATTGCAAAGCACATGCAACTGGGCATACTATTCTACACTGGAGCAAGGAAAAAATACACACACTCAATTCCTTATTTTCCCAATCCTTACATAAAGTGTATCATTGTAAAGAAGTCGTGAGCACTGACCCTTACACCTTCCACTTGGCCTCTGATCTTACAGCCACGGAACGAACTAGGAGCAAATGTGACTTCGCGTCCCGCGTGATTTGTTTAATGGTCAGATATTACGTTGACTCAGAAAGTCGTGACCTTACAGACTTGTTTAACCGTGCAAAGGTTTAACTTCTTGAGCACGACGATACGACCTTCGAATAAGACGGTAGTTCCCCTGAGCACGACGGTGCGACCCTTGGCTATAACGGCCAGGCTTTTGACCTGACCTTTATCTTATCTTTCCCTTCTCTCAAGGTCATATAGTTCTGGTTCTTTCAACTTTTCATGATAGACCATACGTTGCTGCAATTGCCTCAGTTGTGCTTGCAGAACTGAACAACATTACCTTTTCTTTTTGTACATATTCTCCCTTTATTTCTTTAAGAGATCATTTCAGTCGTTAAAAGAAATAGCTTGTTAGTGGAATATATAGAGTGAAGTTCATTTTAGATTTACAGTGACCATTAAACACGTCAGTCCAGTCTCTGAGGGCAATGGAGCTCGCCTTGTGTGGAAGTCTTACAAGAAATTATACCAGCCACATAAAATACCTTTTGCTCTCCTATAAGCATCTGGTTTAAAAAAGGCATTTGCATACAGGACTGATTTTCCAATTCCTGCTTCCCACTTTTTCAAGAGTAAAAAAGTAATCTATTTTCATCATTCTCTTCTGTGTCTTTGATTCACAGATCGTAATTATTCTTCGTGCTCTTATTTCCTCTCTTTTTTTCCTTTTTCCCTTTTTGCACTATGGTCCGCACTCACTACTCATGCTCACGGTAACGCACCAGTAGACCGCGAGGGAGAAACTTCAGTCAGTGGTGCATGATATATATAGTGTAGGTCGATGACGCGACATTGCCCTTACCAGTGTCATGTCTCCATCCATGGTCGGATGTCGTGGTTAGTCATGGTGTCACACCCACTATTTACGTATGTCCCAGTGGACGGTGCTGTGGGTCTCTTGTCATCGTGTCAAACCCACTACATATGCCCCAGTGGACGGTGGTGTGACACCCACTACATATGTCCCAGTGGACGGTGCTGTGGATCTCTTGTCAAGGTGTCACACCCACTGCACACGTCCCATTGGACGATACTGTAACACCAACGAGTAAGCGTACTCACTCTACATCGTTTGCTGGCAGTCATAATCTTGAGTGGCGTTCCGAGGAGAAACTCCGTGGACAACTCCTACGAGTATGCGCGGAGCGACCCCACCCTGGCGCCTGTCACGTACCGGGAACACTGTCGTCCAGGAGAGCGAATCACGGCCTCCTCACCTCCTGACGTGCCCGTAAACACTGCCAGGCAAAAACACAAGGCACGGGTGAAGGGCAAACGCTCCAGTTAGATCACCAGCGAGGGTGGCGGGTGGTGGGTGGCGTTGAGCCTGTGGGAACGACCTCCGAGAGGTCAACCCGGTGCTGACTCACTGTGACGGTAATGGCGATATGTATTCCTGAATAATTCCGAGCGAGAATACGTGTCCACCTCAAATAACGTGTGGTCGTTGAATCTCGGAGGTATACCGAATACATTTTTTTCTTTTTTTTTCCTCAAGGAAACGTTTATTGATGTCGTTATCGTTGCAATGTATTTGCAAAATTTAGGACTTGGAGTCATCGTAAGGTTCCCACTGGATGCAGGCCAATTGTGGGAGAGTCTTTGATGGGTCTCCCGAGGGAGCACGCTCTCCGATGGAGCCTGAAGGTCCTGTTTTGTGATAGGCTATCCAGAACCCCCGACTGTATGTCCTGTGGTATGTTACGCTGGAGCCTCTTGACCCTCCGTCCCATGCTCGGCTGTATGGAACCTAGGGCCACCGTTCCATGTTCTGCCATGGGCAACCCCAAATTAATGCACCATATTGGGCTATACGGAGTTACGAACCATCATCCCATGTTGTGCCGCCGAGGGGTACTCCGAACCACTGTCCCATGTTGTGCCAAGGGGTACACCGAGCCACTGTCCCATGTGCACAGGGGAGTATGAAACCACTGTCATAAGTTACTCACAGGGGAGTCTCAACTACCGTCCTTCGATGACTTAAGCGCTTACAGAAGTAAATTGTTCGGATACCCTCTGGTACTGTTCGAGACTCGACACCGGCTCAAGAATCTGTTTTACCTTTCTGTGTTTATATTTCATATGAATCGTCATTGATCAATGCAACCCCAGGACTCGTTATATAAGGCTCCCGCAACTCGCAGGACTACCCTTCAGTCAGGAGCAGGGAAATGGTGGACTTCTTTGGAGTTGCAAGTTCCCTCTGACGAGACTGTAATCCTTTTCGTTCATTGACGGGCTCGCCGAAGGTGACTTTCCAGTCACGTTGTAACTGCTTGTAGGCGGAGTCTGGTCACACACACACACACACACACAGAAAGCTGTGAGTGAGAGAGACTTGCGAATTGTCATAGTCCCTAACTTGTCGCCAGATTCATGAACTTTGGGGACAGTAATGGAGACAAACTATGCTGGCAAACATTAAAAGAGCATTCGAGTATGTAGGCAAGGAAATATTCAACAAGTTGTTTTTCATCTACATTAAGTTAAAAGTAGAATAAGCTTCTCAAATTTTGCCAAACACAAAGAAAAAAAAGCTAATATATGAGTGAATAGAGCTGAGTTACAGGGAAAGCTTGAAGGCCTTAAATTTGCCAAACGTGGAAAAGAGAGGAGTGGGAGTGACCTGATCCCAACCTTTAGCTTTTTAAGGCAGCTTGATGACGTTAGACAATGAACGGTTCTTCAAAATGTGCAGGGAAAGAACAATCAGAGGCCATGGCATGAAATAAAGGAAGATACTTCTTAGAAAGATTAAAAGTTGTGTTTGACCGGAATAAACTGAATTATGTGACTGTGAATGTGGACAGAACAAAATTTTGAAAAAGTCGTATGATAGTCGAGTTGGTTCATTCAAGAGATAGTACCCCACGAGTGTAGAACGTCCCCCTCTTACAGTACAAATGTGTAATTACACAACACATATATACATACCACATGTATACATACACACATATACATACAAATGTCTGTACCTTACCTTTCTACCGCAGGATCCTTCCCTTTTTATGGTATTTCTTAAAAACTCGTATGGTAGAAGACTGATTCCATTGGTACTTTGCCGTGTGACGCACGGAACGTTTCGGATGTGACGGGTGAGGCTACTTGGTCTGTTAGCGACTGGCGCTGCGTATGGTCTAAATGATTAGGTAACTGAGCTTATGAGCGGTGGGAAAAATGTGTAATTAACAATCTAATTGTCTTCCTGGTTTATCAAGAACATTTTAATATTAGGTTTTCAAGCTTTGCACAGTCGTTGAAATAACATGAACCGTGACGCATGACATATATTCGTCTTCCACATCCCTTCGGAAAGGTCAGTGAGTCTACTTCAGAAGGCAGCCGGGGTGGTGGCTTCTTACGGGCGTGACGTGCGGGGGGAAACCTGCCCCTTGCCCCCTCCCCATCACCACCCACACACATACACACACACACACACACACACACACACACACACACACACACACCATCACGACCCTGACGTGAGGCGGCCCAGACGTCCAGAGGGCAAGTGGGAGTGCAGGAAGGAAAGCATAGGGGGCAGGCGGAGCAGTCGCCCAGGGGAAGGGGAAACAAAGAGTCGCCTGGACGGTATGAGAGGGTGAAGAAGAACAGGAGGAGGAGGAGGAGGAGGAGGCACCCTAGGCCGTGGAGGTGAGGGAAGAGGTCGACAACGGGAGTTACGGTCCAACGAAGCCGGAAAAGGAGGGAATAATGAGGAGGAGGGAGCATGGGTGAGACTGAGTATAGGAGCGGGAGGAGAAGGATGGGGTAAAGATGAGGGAGCGTGATGGGCTGGAGGGATGATATGTGTAAGAAAGAAGCGGATGAGAGTAATTCCGGTCGCTTTACGACGCGATTTTGCCAAACGGCAGGGCTATCGCGTAGCGCTCACTGCAGGGAAGTGTAGTGTTACGAAGAACGAGTCGTTGTGAGTTTAGGGTTTTCAAGTGTTATTCATGAGATGCAGAGATTATGTGCTTGTGGACTCGATGCCAACAGCCCACATGCGGGTGAGACAGAAAGAAAAGACATTTCCCTTGGGGGCAAAGGAGTGAAATTTGACAGCTGCTGCCTACTTGAGATAGGGAGACAGTGAGAAGGCAGACACAGGAATGATACAGGAAATGTGAGTGTGTGGGACGACCAGGGAAAAGGATGGTCGTCGGCAGAGAAGGTCTGGACGAAGGACGTTGGATCATACCACTTCATGCGACGAACGGAGTTAGATGCCCATACACCGAACAGTCTTAAGCTACGGGTTATTTTGACGTGAAAACCTCATATATCAACAGGAAAGCCTGCTGGTGCCTCTCTATGGTTCCTTCTCTCCCCTACCTCGTTCCGTCTCTCTCTCTCTCTCTCTCATCAGGAGATTCTAGATAGCGATCCACGCGCGCGAGGGAAAGCAGCCAGCCAGATGGTTCCTCGTTTTTGATGTCCATAAAAATGTGATTAATTTACCCATAGCCCAGGGCAGTTCAATCTTAATACTAAATCTCTATTCGCTAAATGTGCAAATGGGAAAACTTGTACGCACGGGGCGAGGCGGGGATCTGGGAATGCCCATGAAGACGGTAAATCCCTCCAGGACCGTGGACTGGCCTTGGACCAGACCAGGCCAGGCCAGGCCAGGCAGGGCAGGCGGCTCCATCAAGCATGATGCAACGTGCAACACAGCCCTGGGATGCCTCGGGTCAACCCCCACACAGTAGGGATTGTGTTTTTCTTTTCTTTTTTTCCACATTCATCAGTACAGTTCAAAGTCTGACATTTCTGTCCCCCCAGTGTTATGTGTGCGTGTTGATGAGTTCTTGTTTCTAACGATGATAAAGCGTGATTTGGAATAATCGCGCGGGACATTTAAAAGTATGCAGCGTGACCTTTCTTTCGCTGGCCTTCCGATGTGAAGGTTGCGTCTCTCAAGCAACGTGCTTGTGCCGAACAACATTTTCAGGATCAGGCAGATGTCATTATGACAGCCCAGCTATACCAGGAAAGGTGAATCTTGTTTTCTCTCTCTCTCTCTCACACATACACACACACGAGATGGGTCCCTAAGAGTGTAAAACTCTCTCCACATATTACAAATAGGCAATTATATATATATATATATATATATATATATATATATATATATATATATATATATATATATATATATATATAT
>JAYMFT010023886.1:0-16306 GCA_038088735.1 Panulirus argus
TAACAACTTTACTTCTTCATCCCACCATTCACTACCCTTCCTAATCTGCCCACCTCCCACCTTTCTCATGCCACATGAATCTCTTGCACACGCAATCACTGCTTCCCTAAATACATCCCATTCCTCACCCACTCCCTTCACTTCACTCGCTCTCACCTTTTGCCATTCTACACTCAATCTCTCCTGATATTTTTTACACAATTCTCTTTTTGAAGCTCATTTACTCTCACCACTCTCTTCTCCCTGACATTCTCTCTTGTTTTTTGAAGACCTCAACAAATCTTCACCTTTGCCTCCACAAGATAGTGATCTGACATCCCACCAGCTGCCCCTCTCAACACATTTACATTCAAAAGTCCCTCTTTTACAAGCCTATCAATTAATACATAATCCAGTAATGCCCAAAGACCATCTCTTCTACTCACATACGTATATTTGTGAGTATCTCAATTTTTTAAAGCAGGTATTCCCAATCACTAGTCTTTTCTCAGCACACAAATCCATGAGCTATTTATCATTTTCATTCACAACACTGAATACCCCATGTGCACCAATTATACCCTTAACTGCCACATTACTTACCTTCACATTTAAATCACCCATCACTAATACCAGGTTTTGTGCACCAATACTGCTGATACACTCACTCAGCTGCTCCCAAAATACTCATCTCTCACCATCCACTTTCAGTTTTACCCACATCACTCTGGAATTTAATGCCTTACACTTTATCACACACTCGCACAACTCCTGCTTAAGGAGCAGTGCTACTCCTTCCTTAGCTCTTGACCTCTCACCAACCCCTGACTTCACTCCCAAGATGTTTCCAAACCATTCTTCCCCTTTACCCTTGAGCTTCATTTCACACAGCTAGAACATCCAGGTTTCTTTTCTTAAACATTCTACCTATCTCTCCTTTCTTCTCATCTTGGTTATATCCACTCACATTCAGACACCTTAATCTGAGCCTTCGAGGAGGATGGGCACTCCCCGCTTGACTCCTTCTGTTTCCCCTTTTAGAAATTGAAATGCAAGAGGAGGAGGGTTTCCTGCCCCCCTCTCCTGTCCCCTTTAGTCGCCTTCTACAACACGCGGCAGAATACGTTGGAAGTATTCTTTCTCCCCCATACACCATTTCCCATATTATCCTGATAGCATCAAGAACAGATGACTGAGCCTTAGAGGGAAAATTCTCACTTGTCCCCTCGTCTGTTCCTTCTTTTCGAAAAGGGAAAACAGGTGGGAAGGATTTCTAGTCCCTGCTGTCACCCCTTTTATTCACCTTATATGACATGCAGGAATACATGAGAAGTATTCTATGCATGTCGTAGAGGGTGACTGAGAGGGGCAGGAGCAGGTGGCTGGATATCTTCCCTTCCTGTATTACTTTCTAAATGAAAGAACAAGGGACGGAGCCCAGCGAGGATTTTCCCCTCTAAGTCACTGCCATCTGTTCTTGACGCTACCTCATTCATGCCGGAAGTGGTGAGCATGGATGAAAAAGAAAATATATATATATATGTACTTATGTACTTCCTGCCCCAGGAGTCCCTTCTATCTGTATAATGCTCCTGATGCACTTAGGAAGGTGGCCACATCCATTGATCAGGACAATAGGTCATCAAGTGTTGTAACGTGTATGTTTCTATGTGCAGAGAGTTCAGAGAAGATGAGTAATAAGCATTCGGTGCCTTCTTTCTAGTAGTCACATCATGAGCATGAAGAGTTGAGGGTCATATTGAGATGGTGTTTGTAGTGATAGGTGATGTCCAAAGTGTAAACAGGAGCCTGTTATTCGTGTATGTTTGGGGAATGTGGTTTTTGGTTGGTGTATATATAGTAGGTTGGGGTTTAAGACTTAATTGGAAGGGTGTTGTTTAGTTCAGTGTGTATTTGTTTTGTCTGTGTTATATTTGTTGGGGGTGGGAAGACCTGTGAGTAGAGGTTCCTGAAGTTTCAGGCAGGGGGTTAGCATTTTATTTCCACTTGGAGGATGATGATTAGTTAAGTGAGTGGTTTGGATAGGTTGGGTTTAGTGCTCTTGTATAGAAATGAGTGCTGAGCATGTTAAGGTGGGACTGAATTGGGAGGATCTTCCTTTCATTGTGAAGGCATTGTGTGAAGGGAGAGTCATGCAAGGGAGAAAAACTGAGGATGCAGTGAAAGTTCGCTTGATTGGGAGAAGATTTAAGTGTATATGTGCAAGAAGCTTGCATGAAAAAATACTTGTCTCAACTTAGATGTGCAGGTCAGAACAGATGAATAGAACAGTAGAATCTTTTCATAATATAGTTGGAAATAGAAGACAGCCTTTAATTATATAATGATTTTTCAGTTGACCAAAATAAACAAAGCAAATTACACCTTTAAAGATGAGTTTAGTAAAGTTTCCCTTTATATAACAGAAAGATAAGATGGTGCGCTAAATATTTTACCATTGATTACATGTTCTTTTCTCAATGTAGATGACTACATGGTGGTTCTGAGTAATGGCAGCAGGACGGAAGAGGGATCTTCTGCAGCCTTTCAGACACGAGAGTTGCAGCAGGTATGGAAGAGCTGGGCAAATTTGAGTGTACATTATAGTTTGAGTGTACATTATAGTTGGACAGACTGCTATCTAAAATATTTGCATGGTTTGCCTTAGTTATACATGGAAATATGACCCAGAGAGAAGTGTTTATCTTTGTGGTGGTTATTTGTAATTCAGGCAATACCTGCTGTCATTTCACTGATATAGGGAGCTAGTCAGGCAGAGTGAGACTGGTCATTAAACATCAACAGTTGTAAGGAAATAACCAAACAGTGCTAGATGATTGTCTGATATGAAATGTATCTCCGATAAAGGACTTACCCCTCTTGACATAATATACCATCACACCCTCAATTCGACTCAAGTATCACTGAACCTTCTGGAATCATCTGTTATGTCTTTTCTCTTTCTGTCATACCTCTTCACCGTTTCCCTCATTAGCTAGGTAATGCTAGGAACAGACTAAAGAAAAGGCCTCATTTACTCACATCCACTCTATAGTAGTCCTGTGTAATGCACCAAAATCCTGCCCATTATCCACTTCCAGGCCCACAGACCTTTCCATGGTTTCCCCTGGCTGCTTTATATGCCCTAGTTCAATCAATTGACGGCACATTGCCCCACATATGCCATATTGCTCCAGTTCATTCTATCACATGGATGTCTTTCACCCTCTTGCATGTTCAGGCCTCAAGCACTCAGAATTTTATTTACTCCATCCTTCCATCTCCAATTCTGTCTGTCGATTCTCCTCTTCCCATACATTTCTGACACATATATCCTCTTTGTCAACCTTGCCTCTCTCTCATTCCCTCTATATGTCCAAATGATTTTCAGCATACCCTCTTCATCTGTTTCACCCATATTCTTGTTACCACATGTCTCTCTTACCCAATCATTTCTTACTTGATCAACCCTCCTCACACCACTTATTGCCCTTTGACATTTCATTTCCAACACACTCACACTCATCTGTACATTCTCATCCATATCCCATTCCTTGCAAGCATGCATCATCAGGACTAGTATACCTTCAGACATATCCATGCTTGCCCTCCAAAATAGTGACTTCTCTTTCCACCCATTCCTCAATGATATCACGACTTTCACCCTCCTCACCCATCTTATGACTTCTCCTCAGCTTCCATGGTTCCATTTTCTACCATGTCCACTCTCAAGTGTGTACGACATTTCACTTCCTCCAAGTTTTCTCCATTCAAACTCTCACTTCACCTAATCTGTCTCTTTGCACCATTAAACCTCATAACTTTGCTTTTATTTTCATTAACTATCAACTTTCCCCTTGCATGCAGTTTTGAACAGACTCCATCTGCAGTTTTCCACTCAAATTGGCACCAGCACACAACAAATGACCCCCTTCCCCCCAGCAGACTGTATACCAGCCACTCTCTCAAAGAGCTGTGCATTTACATCCCCCCCCCCCCCACACACACACACACACAAATTGCACACCCCTGTCCCAGCACCATCGTCATATGGATCCACTCACCCTCCTCTCTACCTACTCTCAAATATACATCTTACTTTCTTGAAAAAAAAAAACACCACTTACAATAGCGTTCCTCCCATACCATATATATGTCGCTCTTTCCATCACCCATATCATATGGTTTCTCCAGATCCATAAATGCCACATATAAATCCTTCTGTTATTCGTTGTCACACACATTTCAAAACAAACACTTGATCTACATATTCTCTTCTTCTGAAACCACATTGTTCTTCTGCAGGATGATGCTGTATGTATGCTTCCAGATGACAGATGCATGAGAGATTAGTAACCATTTATTTTTGTTTTGTTTACTGACATGTACTGTAATGATTTTTTCCTGGCCATTCTCAGGGTTTAGTGGTGCATTTTAGCATTGAAGGTCAGCTAAGCTGGTCAGGTATTCCTTAGTTCTTCATATTGATGCAGCATTTCATACTATTTTGCTTAAGGTTTCCCCATATGATTTTGTTTTCTTAATGCATTTCTTATAATTTTCCTGTTGCTTGTTTAGATATCATGAATTTCAGCTTAAGTTTCATAATTTTTCAATGTGCCAGCAGCCATTGATATGTTGTGGTTGACATTTTAGCCAACTAAATGATTTATTATTTGGCTTTTTTTTTTTTTTTTTTTTTTTAATTCAGAATGATGGAGATATGCTATATCTTATATTTTGTAAATGTGATAAATAGAAAAATTTAGTTAAAGAGGTACCCCATTTATTGATATTACTTTATGAGACGTCCAGAATTGTATGATGTGGGGACATTGTCATTATAAGGTGTAGGGCATTGGTTCATCCTTTGAAAATGTGTACTTTTTGTTAAGGTGGTCCAAGCCACATCCACTAATCTTTGTAGTTTCATTTGTTGTTTCTGGCATATCCACTGAACATTCACTCCTGTAGAGAGATTGCCTTACAACCTTGAGTCGTTGATTGGGGGAGATGTATCTCGAGACCTAAGGTTCCCTTGCCTCAGTTAGTGTACTGATGATACAGCAGGGCAACTGAGTCTGATGATGTCTACTGAAGGGGAACACTTATAATCCCATATGGAAGTATTCCTTATGGAAATCAGCATTGGTTGATCTTTACAGTATACTGAACCGTAGCTTACATTTTAAACTAAGTATAACAGATCTTTAGATAAGTTTCCCCAGTGTGGCATTTTCATAGATATTTTTGTTGTACACAATATGCATACGTTTAGTTCTACTTATTGGCCTTGGATAAGTTGCAACAGAATCTTAGGTTTGAAGTTCAATAGTAATTTGAGTTATATCATAGTTCTAGCTGAAATAAAACCTTCACTTTATTGTGCTATGCATCACTACAACTGTGGTCAAGAAGCTTTGGAAACTTTGCACTGATTTTTTATTTTCATTGGTCTGTAGACTTTTGAGTCTAGTTGGGCCCCAATGGAAACTTTATTTTCCATTCTATATTTAACTTTAGAAGAGACCAAGTGATAAAGTCCCCTTTCTTATTTTAGTCTCCTTATGCAGAACACTGGGTACAATATGCAGAACCCTTTGGCTGTAAATTGAATGTAATCTTAAAGTATTTGAAACATAAGGTTGTCAAGTAGTTGTTATAGGGATTTTTTTTTTTCTCCCATTATTTATGACGTAAGAGTTGAGAATGTTTTTAATACATGTATTTTTTCAGTATAGTTCTGGAAGGACACCCATACGGTATTCTCAGATGAAGTCATTTTACACATCCAGGGGAAAGTATTCTGTTCTACATCAGGAAAGTTTTTCCTTTTACTTAGAATGATTTTCTGATTGACTGTTCCCAAATAATGAGGATGAGTGGCTTACAGAGTAATTGTAACAACATTTTATACCCTCTTGGGACAGAGGATTTCTAAAGTCATCTCCCACAGACAGCAGAATTCTAGTAATATTTGATTTCTGAAAAATAAGGGTTGTAAGCTGTTTAAACAACCCCAGCCATTTAAACACTATGCCACATAGAAATTTAAACCTTGGATGACACTAATATACCTGTAAATTTCTGCATGCAGCCATCATTTAATCTGACAGAGTACCCAGTGTCCTCAGTTTGTGATCCCTCCCCTAATTTAAATTTCTGTGCTTGGAGATTCACTCTTCCTCTAATATTATATTCAGAGTCATTCTTCATGATCTCCTACCTATGTGAATATGGTTATTGGTCGTTTCCATCATCTGAACCAAATGTAATTTTGTTCACTAACACTGCAGAGTAAGATAGGATCCCAGTTTGGAGGAAAGCAGGATGTCTTTCCATTTTGGTTACATCTTGGAACTGAGCCTTGTTGTCATATCTGCATGCTAGTTAGAGTTGGAGGTGATGTTTGGTATATGTACATGCCTGTAATCAATTATGAATGCATGAGATCCTTCACATGTGGGTGGGAAAATTGAGCTTACAACTGTTTTGAGGTTCGACTGTCTTATGTAATTCTTATCGATGCATGGAATGCACAGTGAATTCATTAGAAAGTAGGGAAAAAACATTTGTCTCTTCAATTCACTTCAGAAATTCTAAGGGCATCATCATGTTTAATTCAGAAGAGGAGGGGTCAGAAGGGAATTTAAACTGTCTAGCATGCAAACAAATCGATTTTGATATTTTCTTAATTCATGGTTATTTCTCATAGAAATGATTGACAGATTTATTAATCAAAGACAAAACAGAAGGGCACACCATCAACAAACATTGGAGATCATGTGTTGTTCATTATTTTGCTAGACATAAGTAATAGTAATTTGCACGCAATAATTAACTTAAGAAATTGTGTATGTAAGAACAATGTTGGATGTTATTGATTATATCTTCTATTAAGTAACATTTTTTGTACCACAGGTAGAGGGATCATCTCTGTCAGTATCATCTGCAGAAACTTCACAACCAAGAATTACACTTGTGTCTTCATTGCTCAGCCAGTAGAGTACAAATACATTCAATGACTTGTATACCAGTTAACAAATAGTAATAAGATAGCCTTGACCAGTTTGCCTCAAGTATTTGCTCTCTTCCATTGACCAAATTTTTCCTTACTGAGGAGAAGCTAATTTTGAAGTGCTGAAAACATTGGTAGATACACAAGTAAGTATCACATACTGTACTTTAGTGAGGAGTTAGGGGATATGGGAGTTCTGAATTTGTATTTTTCAGATTTTGTATTTCTTTTATTCAATATTTCTTACGTAATTTACTGATGCATTATGTTTATTATTCTATATCTGTAGCCAAAATGTTGATAAATTTATGAATTTATTATGAACAGTATTACCTGTCTTCTCAAAATTTTTGATATACTTTATGCTGTTTTCTTCTGGCAGTACAATGTAACCACAGTAAGAGTAACTTATTTTCACTTTTAGGCTTTAGGAATTTATGGGTTTGCATAGTATGGTTTTCTCTTATGCAACTTTATACTATAATATTTTTCTAATGCAATTTATCTCTGAATATGTGTAGAGTGTTGTAATGTAGAATGCATTGAGCCAACATAGTTTTATGTATTTAGTGTTCTCAATTGATTCCATAAATGTAGTTTTATGTATTTAGTGTTATCAATTGATTCCATAAATGTATGTTGCTAAATTCCTTTTTCACTACTTGAGAAGAGTTGAATTATTCAAATGTAGGGATTTAGACTGAAATAATGATTTAAAGGCAGAACAGCACACGCAAGTAGACAAAGTATGGCTTCAATCTTTTTTTATGTGTGACTTAAATAACACTTTTGGTACAGACATATTGGTATGTTATAATGTTGCCTGTTGATGATTTGCTTTATCGGATCCTGAGTGCTTTAGTTACAGGATGAAATATTGTTGTAAAGACACATGTAACAAACTGACTTATGTTGTATTAAGGATGTAGCTTTGTTTAAGTACCCCAAGCAAAATTTATTGTTATGTATTTAATAATTGTTTGGGGTTTGGTTCTTAAAGTGCAGTGGTTGACCTCAGTATTCCATGCACAAGTATTTTCATTTCCATTCTCATGTTACAAGTTTGCTAAAACAAAGATGCATGTGAATCTTATCCTTTATACTACCTAAATGAGAAAGCTCAGTGTTGTCCTTGTAAATATTTTGATATGCCTTCATTAAGAAAATCAGTACATTGGATGGCCCTTGATGCGTTTAGAACATTACCAAGGAGTTGGTGATCTTTCCTCCAGTTATGGTTCTTTGGCTACTCTCAACCACGTGGTAGTTTGGCATACATCCCTTGGATTCTTTTTTATTTGTGTCATCTTTTATTCTCATCCCTTCAGCCTTTCTGGTTTATCTTTCTTGATATCACCTTCCTCTTGCTGAGTTAACCATCTTTTTCCACACATTTTCATTTCTTAAAGCAAGCTAATAGCTTCACTTGATAGAAGAATGTATATGCAATATCATTCAGTAAATATTTTGAGCAGATGCTCAAAGCAGTTGAATTGGTCTGTAGCTAGAATGTGTGAAGATTCTGGATGCATCATCCTGCTTTATATATAGTAAAGAGCAACATGATATACATTGGTGTACAGTTAACAGGATTTTTATGGAATACTTTTTTAAGCTTTTGAGAATCTAGATGATTTATTATCACCTACATATGTGTGTTGATGTATGTATAAGGCATGAAATATGTTAAGTTTAATTGAATGTTATTATTGTTTTTGCTTTCTGAGTTATGTTCATTATTCTGTTTACCTTCAGTACAAATTAACGTAAAAGGTAATCTAAGAACTATTAAAGATGCATTTTTTTCTACTTAGGTATACAAAGTTGAATGTACTGGACAGAATTTAAGGAAATAAATGCATTACATGTATTGTAGTTGTAACTGAATGTTAAGAGATACTATCTTTGATAATATATGAATCCTTCCAGCACTGAACTGGGATGAATGTGAAATCTGAGTATATGCAGTGAATTGATTTGTTATGAACTGCAATGAACACATCAGTCTGCAATATGAGAAACATAGAATGCCTCGTTATGATATTTTTGACTTAGTAAGTGATCTATTTTCTTGTTTACTATTTTTGTTACATGCTTGCCCTAGATCTAATGATCTGTCATATACTCTCAAAGTCAACTCATTCCCAGAGTGATTTTCATTTAATTTGTAATTATTTCTTTCTCATGACTGTATTGGGTAGCTTTTCAGGATATGTTTTTTCGCCCACCTTCAACTGCCCAGGCACACTCCAGGGATACCCCAGCATTGAGAGCCCCACCACAAGGTGGATCCTGCCTAAGATCAATGAAATGGCTTTGCGTTAGCCTGAATAAAAATCACTCAAGTCAGCGGCCCCAGGATGGAAAGAGAAGACAAAAACTTCAGTGATTAAATATATAACTATGCAATGGTTATAAGCAACATATTAGTTGCATATTTTCAACTAGAGTATGAATTATTACTTGAAATGATTCCAAGGGCTAAATTTAAATGATATGTATATATCCCTGGGGACAGGGGAGAAAGAATACTTCCCACGTATTCCCTGCGTGTTGTAAAAGGGGAGGGAGTGGGGGCCTGGCAATCCTCCCCTCCAGTTTCTGCTTTTCCAAAAAAGGAACAGAGAAGGGGCTAAGTGAGGATTTCCCCTCTAAGGCTCAGTCCTCTGTTCTTAACGCTACCTCACTAATGTGGGAAAAGGCAAATATGTATGGAAAAAAAATATATTGGTGATGAGTGATTTGAATACCAATATGGTAAATGTTGTAAGTGATGGTATAACTAGGTGGGGATGAGATACCTTGTGATGTGAAGGAGCATGATGAACAGCTTGTGGAGTTGTGTGCTGAAAAAGGACTGGTAACTGGGAATACATGGTTTGAAAAGAGGGACATATGTAAGCATACGAAGGTGAGGAGGGGTGATGGAAAGCACACATCATTGTGTTATGTACCCATTATTAGGTGTGTAAATGAGAGACATTTGGATTTGATTGTGGTGAGATGGGCAGCTGGTTTGATGTCTAATGATAACTTGGTCGAAGCAAGGGTGAAGGTTTGTAGAGGCTTCAAAAAGAGGAAATGATATGACTAGGGAGAGGATTGAGAAAGTTAATGACATTGGAAAAGATGTTTTTGTTAAGAGATACCAAGAGAGATTAAGTGTAGAATTGCAAAAGGTGTGTGTGTAAATGAAGCTAGAGGAGTTGGACGTATTTAGGGAAGCACTGTTTATATTTGTAAGAGAAGTGTGTGGCATGCAGAAATTTGGGTGAAACAGGTGAGAAAAGTTAGTGATTGGGGAATGAACAGAAGAAAGTAGCAAGAGATCAAGAGAAAGGTGCAGGGTCTGAAAAAGAGGGTAGATGAGAGTTAGGATGATCAAGTATTAGCAGACTTCAGGAAGAATAAGAAAATGTTTGGAAGGATGTTAATACCGTGAGAAAATGAGAGAACAAATGGGATGAGTGGTGGAGAAAGCTAACATGGAAGTGGTAACATGCTGAAATGAGGTGAAGAGGAGACACTGTGAGTATTTTGAAGGATTGTTGCATATGTTTAGTAAGTGAATGGCTGATGTGTGATGTTTTGGATGAGGAGGTATGAAAAGTGAGAGTGTCATAGCAAATGTTTTGGTGAAAATTGAAAATGTGATGAAAGCCTTGTCTAAGAGGAAGTGTAGCAAAATGACTGGATTGAATGGAACTACATTTGAACTTCTTAAGAAAGGGAGTGATTATGTTGTTGATTGATTAATTGAAATTTTAAGTATGTAAATGTAACAGATATATAAAGAACAATTTATTGAATTCAGGCAGCCACTTGGCTGAAAATATACAGTTGAGGAATTACATAACTGGGGGTCATAGTAGTAACTAGTTACTTAATCACAAAAGAGCTTAAGATCAGTATTTCTATGCTTTGGATAAGCACATGAGTGAATTATGTCTGCATCATACGGAAATTTTACAGGGCAAATTTAATGGTTTGTACATGGTACATTTAGTGGTGATTAGTTGAACATTAAATGATGTAAAGTTACAAATTGCAGTAGTATTCTGTTGACATACATTATGTATTTAACGGTGAACATTAGATGACATAAAGTTAAACAGTTGATGAACTGCAGTAATACTATGCTATTATATATTATGTATTTAATGGTGAACATTAGGTGATGAATATTTTCTTTATGTTTGCATGACAGTAATTTTGTAATTGACATACAAAAAACTGTGGGAATACTAAGCTTTTTGCTTGCTTAGTTGTGTACATGTTTATGGATTGTTTAAGACATTCACAGTGGTAGGTATAGGACAATTCAAGTATCTTCACAAGTACTGGTTGGTACACAGTGATTGTGGTGAGAGATGTCAGTCAGTGGAGGTTAGTGTTGGTGGTATGTTGCTGGTGCTGAGTCACAACATCATTGGTTGCTGTAGTCAGCTGGGTCAAAACTCCAGAGTCAGAGGACTGAGGAATATGTCCATAATGTATAGCTCATTAAGAGTTGCTTAAGCATTGGCAGAATGCATGTGCATGTATTGTGCCATTACATAAAAGAATGGGGGACAAAAGTGAATGTACAAATTGCAGAGGTATAAGTTTGTTGAGTGTACCTGGTAAGTTGTTTGGAAGAGTAGTGACTGGCAGGGTGGTGGCATGCACAGAGCTTCAGACTGGGGAGGAAAAATATGGCCTCAGGAGTAGGAGAGGACATATGAATCAGATGTTTGCTTTGAAGAAAGTGTGTTAGAAATACTGAGAAACAGGATTTGTGTGCAGTGTTTATGGATCTAGAGAACGTATATGATAGGGTTGATAGATATGCTCTGTTCATGGTGTTATGTGTCTTATGAAAATATGGTGTGGGAGTAAAGCTGCTTGAAGCAATGAGAAGTTTTTATCAAGGGTGTAATGTGTGTGTAAGATTAAGAAGAGAGGAGAGTGAGTGGTTTCTGATGAAGGTTGGTCTACGGCAGGGGTTCGTGATGTCACCATGGCTGTTCAAGTCGTATGTGGATATAGTGGTAATTAGCAGTGGCAGTATCATGGCCAATGAGTTTTGGAGGTGCTGGTACTGTGAAAAAGTGAAATAGCTCAAAATTGGGGAAAGTTGTCAAGTTTCAGTACCTGAAGGGGATACATTAGTTTTTTTAGAGTATCCAAGTCTCATCCCGACATCTTGTGGTGACCCCTTAAATATACCCCTTAGGAGTGGTACTAAAGGGGTAGGCATTGCCCATCTCTATCAGAGCAGTTCTTTTCATTTAGACAGGCACCTGAGGTGTGCTGTGAATTTTTAGTATTTGGATGATTTTGAAGCCTCGCTGCTTCTGGAAACACTATGCTGAAGTTGGCCTGTCAAGGGCGAGGCACAAAAGGCTAAGAAGTGGCACTGGAGTCTACCAGTTATGCTGAGGAGTAAAAGATATGAGCGACTGAGGGTGATGGTGCTGAATGTAAATGGGATGACGGGTGAAAGTAAAAGGAGGGAGCTTATGGAGAAGTTTAAAAGTTGTAGCTTGGGTGTGCTGGGGATTGGGTAAACCCGTATCCTTGGGCAGGATGTGTGGGGTGAAAATGGAAATGATGAATGCAAGTTATGAAAGGGAGTGGAAGGAGTGGCAGTTGATGAAAGATTGAGAAAGGCCATACTAAATGCTAGATTTGTGAGAAGAATCTTTGGAGACTCTGACCATTTGGCCATTCTTATGGAGATGAGGATCAGGGAGAAGTGGAGGTATGATGTAAGGAAGAATGGAGAGGTTAAAGTGTTGGCAAGCAAGAAGATGAATTAGAACAAATGCAGGGAAGAGTATGAAAGGAAAGTAACTGAAAGCTTAGATGGAAGTGCAGTGAATGTAGGGATGCAGTCATGTGCAAACGAGGTGTATAGAATGTAGAGAAATACTATTAAAGGTCGTAGCATTAGTAGTTGGATACAAAGTAGTGAGATATAGGAATAAAAAGGGCAATGCATGGTGGACAGAAGAGATTAGAAATCCTGTGGAAGAGAAGGAAAGGACGTTTGTTAGATTTCTTGATAGGAATGTACCAGTGGAAGTTCAGCAAAGGAGGAGGCAAGAATATAAAATATGTAAGCAGAATGTTAAGAAGCTGATAGAGAAAAGCAAAGAAAGAGTAGATGAAGATATTGGAAGAAATTTAAGTGAAAAGTTTCAGGATAATAAGAAACTATACTACAAGGAGGTGAAAAAGGAAGAGGTGGATGTAAGAATGTAAATGCTAATGTGAGAAGTAAGGAAAGGAAGCTGCTGAATGAAAATGAGGAAGTGACAGAATGATGAAAAAAGTATTTTGAAGAACTGATGAATTTGGGAGAAGGGAGGCGGCAGTTGTTACATGCATGAGTGTGGAGGAAGGAAGGAAGAGGATACAAATGCAAGGGCTTAAAGCAAAGAGGGAGGTAAGAAGGTCAATAATGAGGCTGAAGGTAGGAAAAGCACCTGGAGTGGATGGGATTATGGCTGAAATGCTGAAGTATGGAGGATAATGTGTGATAAAGTGGTTGCATCTTATATGTAATTTAGCATGGAAACAGTGGTTGTGCCTGAGGATTGGATGAAAGCTGTCATTGTTCCTTTATTCAAAGGAAAAGGTTTTGAGGATATATGTAGCAATTATAGGGGAATAAGTCTGTTAAGTGTACCAGGAAAAGTGTATACAAGAATAATGACTGATATAGTGATTGAAGTGACTGAATGCAGAATGAGTGAAGAGCAAGGAGCTGTTAGGAAAGATAGGGGATGTGTGATCAAACTTTTATGGTAAAGATGACCATGGAAAGTATTTACCATAAGGTAAGAAGTTGTATGCAGCTTTTATCGATCTGAAGAGAGTTTATGACAGAGTCGAGTGGAATGCTATGGAATGTGTTAAGGATATATGTGGTAGGGGGACAACTGTTGGATGATGTGAAAACCTGCTATAAAGGAGAAAATGCATGTGTAATAGTGGATGGAGAATTAAGCAAAAATTTTGGTAGACATTTAGGTTTGAGGCAGGGCTATATGATGTAACAGTGACTTTTTAATTTATATGTGGATGGAGTGATAAGAGAGATGAAAGCAAAACTAGGGAAAATGGGTGCAGAGGTGGAGTGTGCTGGTGAGATATGCTGGCTGGTGGCAAACCTGTTTGCGGATGATACTGTGTTGTTTGCTGGGAGTGAAGAGGAGTTGCAGAAGGTTGTGTGTGTGTCTTATGATGTGTTTAAGCATAGGTGATTGAAGGTAAATGCAAGTAAAAGTAAATTAATGGTGTTTGAAAGGAAACAGTATGAAAGTATAGATTTTGTAAAACTAAGTAGAGTGGAAGTAGAAGGAGTCCTAAATTGTGCTTTAGATATAGGGGGAGAAAGACTGGAGGAGGTGAGAGAATTTAAGTATTTAGGAGCTATCTTGAGTAAGTTTGGTGATATGGAAGGAGAGATTAGGGAAAGAGCAGTATGGGGTAGAAGAGTCATTGGGTCCCTTAATGAAGGTTAGAGGTGTAAGTGTGGAAGTAAAGAGAGGATAATGGGACAGCATAGTCCTCCTAACCCTGACATATGCAGTCAGAACATGGACATGGAATGAGTCACAGAGGTCAAGAATCCAGGTTGTGGAAATGAGCTATTTAAGAAGAGAATGTGGTGTGGTTATATGGAATGAAGAAAAAAATGAAGGGGTGTATGAGAAAAGTGGTATGGCAGGGAATGCAAAGGGAATGAATTGTGGAGTGGTAGAGTAGATGAAACATAATACTTTGATGCGATTTGGGCACATAGAAAGAATGCAAGACGGAGTTTACAAGATGAGCGTATGATAGACCAAATAAAGGGGTTGGTGTAAGAGGAAAACCACCTGTGACATGGGCAAATTGGGTGGAAGAATACTAGAGGGATAAAGATGGAGGAAGAATGCATGGAATGCAAGTGAGACAAGTAAGGACAGGGATAAGTGGTGATTATTTTGCTGTGGCTATCCCTTGATGGGGTGTGAATTTAAATGGAGAAAATTTGGAGGAAGCGAGGTGTTATAGATACCTGGGAAATGGCAGCAAATGGAACCATGAAAGCAAAATTAAGTCAAAGGGTGGTTGAGGGGGTGAAGGTCCCAGGAGCATTGAAGAATGCATTAGAAGAAATGTCATTATCTGGGAGGGCAAAAATGGGTATGTTCAAAGGTATAGCAGCAGAAGGCTGAATGGATGTGAGGCATGAGCTTTAGATGCAGATGTGTAGAGGAGGATGGCTGTGTTGGAAATGAAATGTTTTAGGACAGTATGTAGTTTGAGGTAGTTTGATAGAATAAATAATAAAAGGCTAAGAGAGAAATGTAATAAAAAGAGTGTGGCTGAGAGAGCTGATTTGGTTGTGCTGAAATGATCTGAACATATGGAAAAATGTGGTAGTTGGGAGACAGACCTTGAACAACATAGCAACAGAGTTTGGGGACTCAAAATCCTCAAGGCATGCGACAGGCATATTGATTTTGAAAGAAGCACAGACACAACCTCTGAGCTGGAAGTGTGACTGGAGATTACATTCGATATGAAAAAGGGGCTGGTGTGAACATCATTAGACAATTTGGTCTCAGTGAGAAGTAAGATATTAGGAGCTGTTGTTCAACAAAAGAGAGGTTACTAGAGAGACCATGAATGTTGGTATAGTGAATAGAAAAACAGACAGGTCTGTTAGATAGGGAAAGACCATAGGAGGAGTCGGTATTTCTACTGTCTGAACCCTCCCTCTAATTGGCAGTAGTCAGGCAGGAACATGGAGATTCTATGATGCAGGGGACAAGGGGCCATAGGTTTGTTGGAGTCTCCTATGAGTATATTTAAAAGTAACTGTACTGACAGTAAAGGCAAGAGAACTTATGTAAAGGAAATAAGAGTGCTTTGAATAAATGAGTGGAGCGTGTAAAGAGATGAAGGCAGGAGTAGCCCAGTAGTCCTGTTTTATTGAGATAGAAAGTAAGACCAGCAATCCTAACATAGTGGATGTAAGATGGTTCTGGGCACCTCCTTAACTCCTCAGTCAGGTTTACTGGGGTACTAGGAGAGACCAGTACGCTACCACCTGAGCCCTTTCTGTTTCTAGCAGCAGAGTCACACAAGAAAGTGCAGTCATTGAATTGTACCTTAATTTTGCAGGGGATGTGGAAGAGGCCATTACTATACTACGTGAGTCCTCTTTTTCATAGGCAGCAGAGTCACTACATATATTTTATACTCCTTAAAGTTATTGGTGAGACTTTTATATACACATTTATTTTCCATACTTGGTCGTCGTGTCCCGCG
>JAYMFT010023897.1:0-16305 GCA_038088735.1 Panulirus argus
TATATATATATATATATATATATATATATATATATATATATATATATATATATATATATATATATATTAACAGAAAATAAGAATATAATATATTACACCAATTATATATGAAGCAAATACTGTTTTCGTTGATGGCTTGCGTGAATGAGTGAGGCGTCCACCTCGCAACCTGCATGTGACGTCACGGGAGATTCAAGGAAGTCGCATGATGCATAGGTCTTACGATGGTGAAACCAGCCATTATGTACATCCTGGTTAAATCTTTCCCACTGTACTCATCCCAGATATTTACTGATTAACTCTAACATATGTGCTAGTACCATTTAATATATAAATTTCTATCATGCAATCTTAGTTATACCTTTACTCTTTCACGTATGCTTATGGTGCATGATGTTAGCCAACCTTTATCAAGCATATATATATATATATATATATATATATATATATATATATATATATATATATTTACCAATTCATTTCGTGATAATAATCTAATCTTTTATCTAGTGTAGATTCATAGACGGTGTGTGAATACAGTACAAACTTTACTTCTTTGTGTACTTTGCTACTAGCTAACATTTATAGAAACCAACCAATTTACATTAATCCTAGAAACTTGTAAAACAGGAATAGCACAGTTAACTATACACGCAACAGAAAACAGTCATCAGATCCATTTCTCCGTTTTCTCTGATTGTAATTTCCTCTCCTTGGAGGTCATTCATTTAACACTCTCTTCCTCCAAGAACGTTTAAAGACACTCCCACACACTAGTTTAAGTTCGTAAGCCCAGCCTGAACATACTCGCTCGTTTGAGGATCCTGTTTTCAAGAGTTCCCGTCTTATTCCCGCCGCGGCCGCCCAGCATCTTGTGTAGAAAAGAGAATGTGCTCACCTCAAGTGTTCTAAGAGAAACTGTCCAAGTGCCTGTTACAACAGCAAGGTTTTACAACTTCTTTAAAAGGTGTGTTGTTACGCATGTTTATTTAAAGTGTTTCTAGCTGTGCTAAGTGTAACTTGCAACATAAGCGGTGTTGCTGAAGTGGTCTATGAACAAGTGTTTTTCGTCACTAGTGTCTCGCAACATCTCGGGCGGACTGCAGTGATATCTGGCAACCCTAACGCAGTAAATTTTTTTGTTAAGAGAGAGAGAGAGAGAGAGAGAGAGAGAGAGAGAGAGAGAGAGAGAGAGAGAGAGAGAACGCGCACAGTACGTTTTATGTTGTAACGGGTTTGGTTAGTGGTTGACAATAATGTTTCCTGTTTTTTTTTATATCCAGGGTAAAAGACATATCTAAAAATAGCAAATACTTGCAAAAGCTAAACTAAATACGTTGCAATTAAATCGAAAAGTTTTTGCGGTCTTTATCGTACATAAGATCCTCACCTGTCGTGGAATAGATTTGATGGAGTGATACCATATACTTGAACCACAGTATAAGTGTTATTGTATTAAATTAAGACTTCGTGAAAGATATAGACAAATGAAACCACTATTTCGCACGTCGGATTAGATAGATATTCTTCATCCGCTACAATATTGAGGAACTGATCTAATTGTCGTTAACAACGAAGAATGATTGTTAGACTTTACAGTACCGAACCATCACATTATAATATCAAGGACGGATAAACAATGTATAACTCCATAACAATTACATTTACCTTGTTAAAGATTTTGCTTCTTAATTCAATCCACATAATCGTGTTATTAAGTACTACATTGATTAAATTAAGATATTTCATGATAATTCGCTTCTTATATCTTTATGTTGACCAGAGGAGGCATTATACTTTAAATTATCATTTCAAGCACTTAAGAATTTTATTTAGTTATATTACATTTGAGAAAGTAAAAGTTTAATTTGCCCTAAAAAAATACCCAGAACTATTACCTCCAATTTTGCTGTTTCATAGGAAAATACATTTGCTGCTATGTTAGTAAAGGTCCTATTCTTCATGATGTGTACGATAATACGATTCTGTGGTTGATATATTGTTTGGTGGCTAATAAGTCTTACAGCTAATTGTCTAAATGATTTAGTGTTAAAATAAATCATTATTCATCTTTCAATTAAACGGTATTTGTCGGCCAGAGGAAGAAATATGTAATACCTTAATCTCTCTTTTTTCAATGTGCAGAAGTCTTTCATCAATTATATTTCAATTTCTCATCGGAGCGTAGATTTGCTTCAGAATCCCATTACCTTCTGCATCCTAACACTGTAAACAAGGGTCATGGGACATGTGAAACGGCCAGGGGAAACCATTGAAGGGTCTGTTGAGTCTGGTTGTGGATTGGGACAAGTATGAATATATATATATATATATATATATATATATATATATATATATATATATATATATATATATATATATTACCGACCTCCGTCTGCATGTGTTTACACTGCGAGTGGAAAGTCATCTTTGGTGAGGTTGCATGATCGTCAGTGGACGAGGGGGAGTAAAGCTTTAGGGAGGAGTTTCTCCCTCCAAAGGTGTCCATTTCCTGCTGATCTTGATGGGAACGCAGCCTCCAAGCTGCAGAAGCCCCACAGAAGGGGTATTGGAGTTAATTATTATTACTGTTATTGCCATTATTATTATTATATTAATGTGATTATCATTATTATTATAATTATTATCATAATTATCATTATTAATTTTACTACATTCCAGTAAATGCAGACAACACAGAGTATAAGGCATAACTGTAAATTCGATGGCGTTTTTCATCAACAGGGAAAATATCTACTCGATAAACGTTAGGTTTGCCAACTATTTAGTTTTGGAGGCTAAGGCTGAAAAAAGGACACGTATATACCAAATAAATGCATAGAAACTCAAACAGTTATTCACTGTAAATTTTTCAATATACACAGAAATTGTAGCAGTGCAGATTACAACATATATCTATCACATAAATGCATAAAAATTCAGACAATTATTCAAGGTAAATTTTTCAGTGTATATTGAAAATCTCAGCTGTGCAGATTACGAATATTTAACAAACCGCTGTAACGCAAAGGCAAGCTAAAATGATTATGCCGTGGGGAAGGGAGAGGGGGAAACAAAAGTCAATGAATTATATTTGACATGACAATAATACCTGGTTATAGCAGACAGCTGGGTGGAGGTAAGCAGAGGCATGGCAAATAAACTTCAATGCGAAGAAGTCAGCGATACATTTTGGTGAGAAAAATATACAATTAAGAATATAGAACTCTCGATAAGCCATTAGTCGTACAAGATAAAAAAAAAAAAGTGATAATCATTTTGTTTTTTCCGTACTTGTCCTACGTTTCCGAGCATCAAGGTAGCGCCTCGCGCACACTCAGTCTCCAGCTCCCTATCCACATCCAGGCCCCGCAGACCCTTTCTTGGATTATCCCTGCCTTTTCACATGTCTTGGTTTAGTGATAATCATGAATGACTTAAAATTTGCAAAGCAATGGACAGCTGCATGTAATGAAGCAGATTGTTAAACTTCAAAGCTAGAAATATAAACCGTAAAACGAAGGATACAGGACTCTATACTTCAACGTCCTAGTCAGACTTCACTTAGAATACGATGTTTAGTCCTTGTCACTAAATGTGATTAAAGTCGAAGAAAAACTAGGTCATACAAAGAATAGCAACTTAAGCGATATCGTCGCTCGGAAGTGATCCTTAATAAGAAGCACGCAATAACAAAAATGCATTCTCTTAAAAAGCGCAAATTCTGGGACTATCTTAATGCTAAATAATAACGAATATAACAGGCACGAAAATTTCCTCGCATTAAACAGATTCAAAGACCAGGAATAGCGATATGAAGGGAAGGAAGGAAATGTACAATCAATATAGGTTAAATTTTTTCGGCTGTAAAGTTGCAGGTTACTGAAATAAACTACCATCAGATATCATAGTGTGGACCTTCTTAACATCAAAACCCTTTCAAGAAAGGGGACCTGGGACAATAATGAATAAATAATATCACGGCTTGACAAAATACCTGTGATAATTTTTTTCCTCTCAGCTTTGATCCTCCTCCCCAGGGAATACCGGTTTCAGTATTACAGTAGGATGGATATCCCCGTTCACACATTCCCATGAAATTTCCATGGAAGTATATCATTTACAGAGTGCTTGGTGTCCCTCCTCAATTATCTCTTAGCCAGTTCTTGTTTCGGTAGAAGATGAACTTATGATACTATTACCGTCTCCCGGTATCGTAAACCCTGTCATAGACCATTAGGTTTCCTGTCATCTGTTCTCCCCATGTACTCCATTCCTTCCCACCTGACACGCCGCCCGAAACCAGTTGGTGCACGCCTCCGGATTTACTAACCCCACCACCCACCCTCCCTCTATCCCCGACGCGACAAGCAAGCAACTTCCTATCAAGGTGGATGTTGCAGGGAGAGATCAGTTGACAGGTGAAGCGAAGCAAGTCTGGTATGGTATAAAGGTGGTACAGCCAGAGAGAGTAAGGAAAGTGTGGCGTGGGGCGGTGAGAGTGAGCCCAGATAGTGTGGGAGGCTTGGCGTAGTATTGCGATGTGGTGGGTGTGTGGCCAGACTGAATGAGAGGGAAGGTAGAAAGTACAAAGAAAAACAGATTCTTTACAGGTACTAATGCCAATACTGCAGATATTCTAATTGTCGCAATTATCAGCGAAAAGTGGTGGTAGTGGTGGAGGTCGTGGGGTAGTAGCAGCCGTCAGTGAGGGGGCACTATGAGTCCTGGGGTGGGAAGGTCAGGCCAGAAGTCGAGGGAGGAGGCCACGCTGCTCGTGGCCCGTGGGGCAGGGGTAAGAGCGGAGGGAAGGCTGAGAGGCAGAGCTGGTGTGCGCCTCTCACCCACACTGGAGTGCATACACGCTTTCCTACCCTCATGGAGATGACGTTTACTTGCTATACTTAGCGTCACTTCTGCATTGGCTTAACAACAAAGTTCTACGAAAATAGCCTTTGTCTTCTCGCCATCAGGTTTTTCATGCTTGCAACTGGAATCCAAATGCTACAATTCTCTCACTTTATGAAACTGTAAACTATTTGTAAATCCCTTAATTTCTAGAATACGATTCCACTCCGATCCAAAAAAGTGAATCGTGCCCGGGACGTGACAAATCCCGAGAAATGCCCAGCCACAATTCGCAGTACAGATGTGGCCTTTTTGGCGGTGATGTTGGTGCCAAGTGTGTGGCCGGGTAACGTGGAGGCGGAGGGACACGGCCCCAGCAGTATCTCTCCTCGCAGCTTGCCTGACGTGCTCTGTCCTCACTCCCTCAGCTTCAGTTACATCTCTCTCCGCTTAGAAACCCAAGTGTGTGAATTAATTTTGCTAAATCTACTCTTCAGACAGGGCGAATGACTGGGTTTCGATTTTTTTCCTCTATAAAGAGGCCATCTAGTGAAGACTGAGGAAAAAAGTAGCTTGAAAAAAGTGTTCTATGTAACAATCAGTAATTAAATGTGATGGGGATAAAGCTAGTTACTTAAGGACAGAGTGGTGTCAGTGTTGTGAAGTGTGGGAGTAAGAATAATGGAGGCTTCTAACACTGGACCAACAACAACAATCGCCTAGACAAGCAAACACGCGTCTGAGCGTACCACCCGCAGGACCCCTGGAGACTTTACATTCTTATATGCTGATATGGATTGGGAAAATCTGTATACAGTTTTCAGTTTGTAGAATACATTATTTCATTCATTTCATTTTTACTATGCCTACATCGGGACTTCTATGAATCATCTGGAATTCAATTAAAACCTATGACTGACGCGCATGAATTTTCACTCATTCGTTACTATACTCGGACCTGTTATTTACCCATTCTCCTAGATATTCCAACAACTTTCACCCAGATCTCTTAGAAATCCTCAAAAAAAAAAAAATCGTAAATTACCAATGGTAAACCAAGACTGGCCTCTGTATCAGTCAGACCCCTAGTCACGACCTGTAATACGTCCCGACTTCGACTGTGATATGTAACTCATCCAGACTCCCTAAATTATGATCTGTAACTCATTTAACCCCTCTATATCATGACGTAACTCGTCCGGAACCGCACATCACGACCTATCCAACTTTAACCCTAGCAATCCTGACCTGATTTTCACCTTAGAATGAACAGTCGTTACATTTGAACCACATTTCCAATTGCGGTAGGAAAGATATTTTACCGTTTTCCTTAGGAATGGATTTACTTGAAATCAGGAGACACTTGATAAGTTTCTATCATAATCTGATGTTATTGTTGCACTGGCAATACCAGATGTCTTGTGCATCCTAGATTGTGTTAGCTCTGTTACAAGACAGCTCCACCGTAGTTAAACGGCCTTTTTGATCATGAAGGATTTTATCAGCGCCTAGTTACAATATGGTTATACTACGTTCATATGATAAATCAAAATGAGTCACAGGATACGATTTGATGATTTAAAATTCCCAAGCGGTCATCTGCTAGTGGCTACGAGGACTGTCAACAAAAACTGGAGATTATCATCCTCCAAGATAGGTCGTCCTCACTTATCACACGCCCTCCCCGCTTAATTCAAGACTAACCTTATGACTTTATGGGGTAAATATTTAGTATTCTTACTTCTGGAAACACAGTTAACGGAAGCGATCCTTTACGAATATTTTGTAATGTAGCAAGTCTTTCTCGCATCGCCACCAATTGCTATGTAAAGGAGGTGACAAATAAGAAAAATTAAAGATGCCATTAGTGACAACTGGAAACTCAGTAGCTAGCGGCCTTCACTGAAGTGGGTAATACTTCTCCAAAAAACTAAAGCAAATATTTTCTAAACAACACTAAAGCTATTTCACTAGACACCATAGTCAGCGGTGAAATACACGATCTTATTCATTCATTTTCTTTTTCTATGGAACAAAACTGAGTCCGTTATCTTGATATCTCCGTTACACCACATGAGAGCTCACTGTAACACTGCGCTATCTTGGGGCTTACTTTCTCCGGAAGGACAAATTGAGAGTAGGATTATGTGCTATCTTGGCACCTCGTACCTTACTTTCGCTATACCCTGTGCACAAAGGGAACCAAAATTGAGTTCGTAAAAATGTGTTCATTGGCTTTTGCTTCTCCTGCGAACCAAAACTGAGAAGTGAGAACTGCAAGTAGTCTTGGATATATCGTTGTGTACGATGCATCATCGGCTTTGGTCAGGGTGTGTAAGGACTGGTCTGGTTCAGACCTAAGGAAGCCTCAGTAACTTGGGGAAAACATTAAAATATTTTTTTTTTATCTAGATACTTAACTATTTAGGTATGCTATCTGTACTGGAAAGTGAAGTGTGCGAAATCACCGCCGTTCCACGGACAGTATTCACACATTGTAAAGATATCAAGAAATCTGATACTTTACAACAATACCGGTACTTCCCCAACCGTTCACTATCAAGTATCGCTCTCCTGAAATTTCTTTTCCACCATCTTTTACAAAATACCGGTGAAAATATTTTCCAAAGTGTTTAGTTTATTGGCAACAACTAGTTTTCGAGTACGCGGCTCTTATTTGATGATACCATTTCCGGTGCGAGAGCCAGGATGTGAGGTCTGAACACTCACGAGGGTTTCCGCTCAACGACAAACTCTTACGGATATCAAACCGCAAAACTAAAAGCAACAACAGGTATTCAATTAATACCATATGTTACCGTAAATTATATAATGGACAAGGAAAATCACTGCCAAAGTACTTCTGAAAGAATGACAATAATTTCAGCATGAGGTTCTACAGCAATGGAGCGTTTATTGGCCACAGTTGCATAATGATCGATGGGATGTGATAGCGATAGAGCGCCACCATCATAGTCGCTTCCTCTGCCACTGTCAAACACTGATACGTCCATACAGCTTCTTTAAAACAGTTGCAGTATCTCTATATACAGCACTCTTGAAAGATCGATTAGTTGCACCTGGTGTGATTGAAATATCGATGGGCTGGACTAACGGCCATGGGCTTGCCACCCGATGTATAGATGTAATGCATGTATTTTTTATAATCTTTTGCTGACAGTGAAGGAAGCAAATGTTTTCAAAGGATTTTACACTAAAGAAACTAGTTTTGTGTATGCTTGCAAACACTCATAAATTTAAGACGCAATATCTATCTATGTTTGAAGGAATAGTAGCTCCAACAGTAATATATGATTGCGAGGCATGTGCAATAGATAGCGTTGTACGGAAGAAGGTGGATGTGTTGGAAATGAAATGTTTTAGGACAATATGTGGTGTGAGATGGTTTGATCGAGTAAGTAATGTAAGTGTAAGAGAGATGTGTGGTAATAAGAAGAGTGTGGTTAAGAGAGCATATGGACATATGGAACGAATGAGTGAGGAAAGATTGACAAAGAAGATATATATGTCAGAGGAGGAAGGAACAAAGAGAACCGGGAGATCATATTGGAGGTGGAAGGATGGAGTGAAGGGGATTTTGAGCGGTCGGGGCCTGAACATGCAGGATGGTGAAAGGCGTGCACGGAATAGAGTGAAATGGAACAATGTGGTATACTGGGGTCGACGTGCTGTCCATGGACTGAACCAGGGCATGTGAAACGTTTGGGGTAAACCATGGAAAGGTTTGAGGGGCCTGGATGTGGATAGGGAGCTGTGTTTTCGGTGCATTACACATGACAGCTAGAGACTGAGTGTGAGCGAATGTGGCCTTCTTCGTCAGTTTCCTAGCGCTACCTCGCTGACTTAGGGGGTGGCGATGCTATTTCCCGTGGAGCGGGATGGCGTCAGGGATAGACGGAGGAGAGCAAGTATGAATATGTACGTGTGTATATGCATGTGCATGTGTATGTATGTATATATGTATATATTGGTATGTTTGTATGTATTGTGCATATATGTGCATGTATATATGTGTGTATGTGAGTGGATGTCTTTCTTCGTCTGTTTCCTGGCGCTACCTCGCTGACGTGGGAAACAGATTTCAAGTATACTATATATATATATATATATATATATATATATATATATATATATATATATATATATATATATATAATTAAAGATAAAATTGTTAATGTATTTAAGCTACTCAAAGTATACAGTGAAATATCACATTTTTGATCTGAACATGAAGTTTTTTTCACTTTTTTATGATACTTTATTTAAGGATCATAAAAAACATTGGTTGAAGGGCTGCTACAATTCCTAGTCTATACACCGTTAACACCGCCTGTCCCGAAGGACTCAGACCTTTCCCGAAGACGTAAGTTAGAGAGAGAAAATCCGGAAAGAACGGAAAGCAAGATGTCCTCCAGTGAGTTGGTGGAGGAGCCGAGTGTGTGCAAACCGAAAGAGACCGGCGAGAGGCACTGTCGCTGCTACAGACATGGGGAACATGATGGCAAGTTCCTCCTGGATGGTGTAGAGAGCGTCAGTCTCCAGAAGTCTACTTACTACAGCCGCGTCGCTAATGAGGTAAGGTCCCTTCCATAACTTCTTCTTTGCATAACAAATGAAAAGGAGAGAATCTTGAACACAGTAAACAAGTTTCGCCTCACTAGGATTTTTAACTGTGTTATTGGTAACGACCACCTAGGTTCCTTTAACCCACGTCTTTCCACTGGAAGTCTCTGCCAATTCCAACTATCCTGCATAAATCGCTTCTGTCACTATCATCTTTGCCTCTAGGTCATCATAAGCCCGTGCAATAGCACAGCTTTGCTCACTGACAGTCAGACTCCCGGCACCGTTACGGTAGGCAGTGCTGCCATCTGTAAACTTGCCGCTGAATAATTCACTAATAAAAAGTTTGGTCTTCCATCCCAATAAAAATCTAACTGAAGTTGGTACATAAAGGAGGTGCAAATATCAGTCACATATATTCAAGTATCATAAGGAAAACTCTAAACCAAGATGTGCATATTGCAAGGCCACATTAGCATCGCAGCGGAGGAATTTCAAGGGCACGGGAGTGGGGGAAGCGTAACTCGTCCTTCGTCCTCTTACCATGTTTGATAAAGTTTTCATATCTAGCGAGGCTCGAGGTTCAGGTCAGTTACTTTCGTTCATGCCAATAAAAAACGAAAAGTAAGTTTATTTATGTGTACTGTGGATTTAAAATCTTAAGTCTAGGTTTGTGGGGTATCGGTCCATAGCACAAGCAGAGCCACCATTCAACCGCAACAAAATGATTGTATATAATTTGCAAGGCGAATCAGGCGAAGTACCAATTAATAGCAACAAATGACAGTCATGACTAGCCTAAACAATGGCCGAAGTAGTACTAGTAAAGCAGTCAGAGGTGACAGGTAACTGACTGGTTGGTCGGTTATTTGGATTTTTAGGTTTATCGACTGCTAAGATCATTAAGGTCATCAACGTTGTTATAAGTTCCGTTAGGAAAAATCTTTAATACCTTAGGGAGTTCAAGATAATCCTAAGACCACACCTACTTCTTGGTTACTTGGGATTCAAGACAATCGACTTTCAGGGTCATTAAGACCATCATCATTGCTATAACCGCCCGTCGAAGTATTCTGAACACCTTCGGGTATTGATTTCAAGACCATTCATACTCTCACTTGATGTCTGGCTATTACGTAAACTGGTTCCCTGCTGCTCGTAAAACATAACAGGAAATGACCTGTGAATGTGCTCTAAATCGGCCATATGCCGATGAATGCTGTTTCTTGGTGGTTAAATAAATGCCGATAAATATGCTTACATGACGAGTAAAATGCCGGTGAATACTGCTTATTGACTAGTCGGATGCCGTCCTTGATGGGTTGCTGAATGGCGATGAAGGTAGTTATACTTGCTTGACGTACTGAATTAGCCTGTGCCCTTGACTGGCGTCCTGTAATTCTTGTGAGTACCTATTTGTTGAGTATGAAGAGTGTTACACACTTGGAGCCCCATCTCCCGAACTTTAAAACTGCAGAGATTTTGCCATCAGGCAGGACAAGCTCTAACCGCTCACCAAATGAAAGCCTTTTAAATATCAATATGTACTATATAGTAATTTGTATTGATTTGATGCACTAGGCGCAATAAATTGATTGAAAAAAAAAATGAAAATCTAGTAAAGAATGAAGAATCGTGAGATACACGTTGTCAAATATTATGTTTAAGACAGAGAGTGTGGGCTTGTGGACTAAATGTCAGCAGCACACGTTTATGTGAGGTAAAAAAAAAGACAGCAATCTGGGCTGGGAAAGGTAACTTGTTACTAGTCACTGTAGTGCTGCTGACTGCGCTGCCGTCACACAAGCCCTCCTGATACTTAAGCGGTAATACCAACTCGGTCAGCAGATGCCTGCCACTTACCACCACCGTATCTATAAGACGTCATCATCAAGTCATAACCATAAATCGAGCAGACATAACATCCTCTTCCGGTAAGTCTCAGACACACGTATGGATGGGAAGGTGATAGTAAGTGGAGGATGTGGTAACTGGGTATCACCTTTCATGTAAATATACGAGAGCATAAACACCAATATATGTCTGACCTGGCAATAATGTACATACCTTCCACTGATTGCACTGTGGACGAGTTGCAGTGTGAGGAATTTACGCACCACAAACATTGAGGGATGCTGATACGGTCTTGTTTATGGAATGAAATGTATAATCCCGCTGAATAGTTGGTTGTCTACCAGTCATGAGAGGTGGAATCATTAAAAAAAGTGAAAACTCATAACCGAGTGCTCAAGGCGCGAGATGAAAAAGTTTCCCATACACTGGGTCTGGAGGCCATCCAGACCCCAGTTGGGGCTGAGGGACAACGGCCCATTGATGTGTTTGGCGTTTCGTCAAACGATTTTCTATAATACGGGAAACAATCAAATCCATTCTCTCTCATAATCTCTGTCCAGTCTGGTACATCTTGCAGTACTTGAAGATCTTTGAGAATGAGGGCAGGTTACCTTTAAAGCAATTAAAGTCTTGATGTAGGTGGTTATCTATGTTTTCGGAAAATGGACTGTTAAGATCATTAAGGCCGTCGCGTTGGATTTAACTACCAATCGAAGAATTTTGGAACACCATCAAATGTGCAAGATAATTCTACGACCATACTCGTTCTCGGTGCATATATGGCCCTTGTTAGTATACCTGGGCGCAGTTTCCTAGAACATAAGAACATAAGAAGTAAGGACACTGCAAGAGGCCTAGTGGCCCATGCTAGGGAGGTCCTGAGTCTGTCCACCCCACAACCAACCGACTGATACAAATAAACAAATCCAACCTTCGTTTAAAGCTACCTAGAGACTTAGCTTCCGCTACTGTATCTGGCAACTTATTCCATAAATCTGCTACCCTATTCCCGAACCAATATGACTTCCCTTTTGTAAACCCATGTTGTGAATCCCTAATGAGATCATGTTTCTCCAAGTGTTCCCGTATTTTGTCCGCTACGATTGATTCAAGAAATTTTCCCACAATAGATGCTAAGCAGATAGGACGGCAATTAGAGGCAATGGATCTATCCCCTTTCTTAGAAATGGGAACAACATTTGCTACCCTCCATTGCTTAGGAACTGCTCCTGATTCCAAAGAATGTTTAAACATAACTAAAAGCGGAACACTAACTTCCTCGTTACATACTTTCAAAACCCTCACACAAGTGCCATCTGGCCCAGGACTCTTCTTTACTTTTAATCGTTCCATTTGTTTCAAATTATCTATACCGCATAGCTTCCCGCTTTCGTCCCCCCAGCCCCTTCCTTGTAAACTTGCTGTGAAACCGGAATGTTTTTATTTTCCTCTTGCGTAAATACTAAAATGAAGTGATTATTCAAAACTTCACACTTTTCAATCTCACTATCAACTAATCTACCAAAATGCGATTTGATAGGTCCAATTTGCTCCCCAACCATCGTTCTGTACATTTAAAAAAAATCCCTTGGCATTGTTTTTTGCTTCGTTATGCTATCTTAATTTCATAATTTCTCTAAGCTTTCTTAATCTCTGATTTTACCATTCTCTGAATTTCCTTCCAGTTTAACCTTGGTGTACAAGACTTTCTTCTGCCCTATAAGGTGCTTTATTCTATCATTTAGCCATTTTGGGTCATTATTGTTAGTCCTATATTGCCTATTTGGAATATCCAATTCTTGTCACCTTTTGATTGTTACCTGGAACTTTCCACGGAAACTTTCACGTTATTAATGGTCTCCCCTGGCTCACCTACACTTGACCTTACATTACCACTAAGCTGATCTGGAGTCACCTGACTGACCTGACCTAACACCGTCTGACCTCACCCTACCTTCATTTAGTCCCACCCAATCAACACAAGCAAGGTATCTACGTTGCCCCGCATAGTTGGCCTTAAGAAAGTCGGGAACGAGCATATCATTCTCCTTCCTATTCACACCCTTCTCTACATTGAATCATATTTCCACGTGGTCACTATTATCGAAATGTCCTTCCACCTCAACTTCATCTACAAGGTTGTTCGCATTTGTCAGTAACAAATCTAAAATGTTATCACCCCAGGTCCCCTCGGAAACGTGGCATTAGAAAACAATCTTGGACTGTCACCATAAATTCCTCTGACTCAGCACCCCCTGTATTATCTTCCCAGTTAATTGTACTGAAGTTGAAGTCACTTAGAATACATACATTTTGATCAAAAGCCTTTCTAATTTCGTATCATAAAAATGTGCGCCTCAGACTAATCAGGAGGGTCTGCATAATACTCCTAATAATACTCTTTCATTGTTTTTCATCTTTTCATCACAAATCGATTCTGTAATTTTTGTTACTTTAATGTCACTCCAGTTACAGCTTTTGATATTATCCCTAATATACAAAACTACTCCATCGCCTCTCCTATCCTTTCTATCATTCATGTAAAGTTTATATCCATTAATAGAAAACTCTGACAACAGATCCCTTTCTTGTAATTTCATCCATGTTTCAATTAAATATACAATATCTATAGATTCTGGGCTAACTGTCGCGCGCAAATGATCCATCTTATTAAAGCAATATGAAGTTACATAAAATACCTTCTTCTTGGATGAGAACGGTAGGTGAACGTCAGTGTGAACAAAAAGACTCACAGTGATCACTCAAGGTGCTGTGGAGCATGTCAAAGAAGCCCTGTTGGCCTCGGTGGTGGAGCTCGTACAAGAAGAGCTTATTGTCCAAGAGGCTGGACGGGGCGTGGAAATGTGCAGCATCTTCGTGACAGCTCTTGAAGTACCTGTCGCCGAACATCTTTAGAGGGAACAGGCGTTACTGCGTGTTAGTAGAACAATAATCCATTATATATGGAGGAGAAAAATTATATATTAACAGATACACTTTCGTATCTTCTTCACCTTTAATGTGAGGTACAGATCTTTCATTTATAGTGCTGATGAGATGTAAGAGCACAAGAAAAGTGCCAAGATACGTCACAAACTTGACATTGATATCAAGACCTTGAATATGATATCAAAACATATGCTATTAAATATCTCCTTGAATCTAATCGTTAATGCTCTGCAATAATTCAATAATGCATAAGTACGCTCAACCTTCTTTCTCATATGCTTCACGTAGTCAGGACCATTCGCTTCTTTCCTCGCTCCTTGAACTAAGATGTTTACGTGCGAGACCTGAAATCAGACATTTCGATACTGACCTGTACAACGCTGTCAGCCAGGTCCTCCGTCACTTGGATGCCTCCCAGGTAGTGGTAGAAGGTGCGTCGGGCCAGGTATAAGGGCGACTCGTCCCACTCCATAAAATCCATGGCCACCGGCCCAGCCAGGGAGAAGTCTTCGCTCAGCATCTCCACCGCGAACTTACCTGCTGCTGTGTACAGACCTGCGGCAGGAGGTGAGAAACGAAAGCGTCAGTTGAAGTCTGGAGGGGACGAATATGGATGTAGTGGAGTGGAGTGATAGGAGTGTAGATGACTGCTGGGGCAGACATAGGTGTGTTTGAAGTTTTACAAGAACCGACAGTATGGTATGGATGAGAGTCCCGGGTCTTGATGGACAACAAGTGGGTGGACGTGATGAGGAGCAAATGCCTAAAGACGGTGAGCGGTGCGGGGCGAGTTGATTGTGCTTGAAGGACTGTCTGAGGGAGGATGTGGTAATGAGCACAGTATAGATTAAGATGGGTGGCCAGGGTTTGCTGAAAAGGCATGGACGTGTGGAAAAGATATGGGAAGATAGACTAAGAGGATTTGTGGTGTCAGGAGGTAGGGAGCAAGAGGAGATGGAAGTTTGGAGTAAAGTAGGATGAGAGATATCGGGGTCCTGAACACTGGAAGGTAAGAGGCGTGCATGTGATGGAATGAATTGGATGAGAGTGGTATACGAGGGGGACACGAGTTTTCAAGTGGCCTGAAACAAGGCATACGAAGCAGTGAAGGAAGATTTCGCTGTAGATTATAGACCCTAGCTCCGGGGCATTATACATGAAAGATAGAGAGTGGATGTGTGCAAAACCGGTGCCATTATTCATTCATTCCTGTCGCCGCTTCCTTAAGGCTGGAAGGGCACTTCGGTTATATCATATTTCAATGAAAATGTTCCTTTTCTTTAATTCAGTGGCACGTACCTGCAGTAAAGACGACCCCCTCGTCCTTGTTGATGCCAGACATCAGATCTACTTTGTTGTAGCTGCCGGACCTTAGCAGCTTAGCGGGATGGTCAGGCAAGAAGTCCCCGTCCACTCTGGGAGTCATGTAATTTGGCAGATTGTTCCACAGCTGAAAAAAACAATCTTATCAGGAACTATAATAATGAGATGATAATCTTATCATGAATAAAAGTATTGGTGACAATAACACCGTGTAACAAAGTTTTTGTCCTCGGGTTGGAACTGTTATTTTCTATTTGCTTATGTCTAGAAAACATGAGAAAATGCATATATTCATTTCTAACTTTGCTTTTGTGTCCAAGATACTGATATTTATGAAATTTACCTATTCTCATTAGGAAAAAGGGGCAAATTTGAACTGTGATTTCCACAAAGTAGATACAAAACGACATATGATGCAATAATGGCATTTATTTATTCTGGGATTACACAAGTGATACAATAGAAACATTAGAAATAAATAGTTTTCCGCGATTTACGCTTATACTGTGGATTACTTTCACGAAACAGCCCCCAAATATAGTCTCCCATCATGTTTTCATTATACGACCCTTGGTAGCGGCGATCAAAGTCCAATATATCCTGTTGGAAGCGCTAGCCTTGCTCCTCGGAGTACGCCCCCATGTTCTCCTTAATCTATCAAGATGAGCACCAAGGATATGGACTTTGAGGGACATCCTGCAACCCATCTTGCCGTAGTTTGTCACCAAGGTCTCAACAAGCTCCACA
>JAYMFT010023907.1:0-16305 GCA_038088735.1 Panulirus argus
TCTCTCTCTCTCTCTCTCTCTCTCTCTCTCTCTCTCTCTCTCTCTCTCTCTCTCTCTCTCTCTCTCTCTCTCCGCAAGTGCTTCTCATCACTTAGCCCGAGTCCCCATTCATCTGCAGTCGATTAATATAGATCCTTCATTTTCTGAAACTAATCACTTAGAATCCATCATCATTGCCCACTGATCAGCATAAATCCACAATCTACCGCAGCCAATCATCGTAAGTCCAGTTATTCCCAATCGGTGCACGTGAATCCAAAGCGTCTCCCACCAGTAAGCGTAAGTCCGCAATTATTCCCGGACGGTAAGCAATATTACCCCCATCATTCCCCGTCCAATCAGCTAATCGTGACTTGGCAGGCCTCCGCAAACCAATGAACGCGTCATACCGAAGGATCTTACTTGGTGCATACAGTGAAGCATTTGATGAAGCACTCCTCTCACCCAGCCTCCCTAGAAAAGGAATGAAATAGTGTGATTACCACGTCAATTACTCATGCTGCGTTTGAGAAGCACTGTGAATAAAATCGAAACAAATCCAAAGAAATAACGAGTCAGGGAAGTTCTGAATCTGGTGCTAAGATACTAGTATATTTTCTTCATAGAATACTGGGTACTAGCCGAGAAGGCAGGTGTTAGAATATGAAATAGCAAATGACAGAAGATCAGCTCGGCGATCTAGATGTCACGCAGGAAGCAGTTTCGCTTCAGTCTCTGAAGCAGGGAAGAACGTTTATATCTTGTATCCCGATTCATCCCAGCATTGGCTTCGGAAGTCGTCCATCTACTGCAAAAAATCTTGGCTCTCTTTTTTTAAACGAATTATGAGAAATACGATAACAGGGAGAGGATAATAAGGCAGGCCTTCAGGCCGCTCCTCCGGTTGGCTTCAGATAATGAGCAGCAACAAGACAAACGAGATGTAATTGGCTCAGTGCGATGGAAACTTTCTCTTGATATTTCCGTACGGGGAAAACCTGAATTACTACTGTTTTCCGCAGAGTTTGTTCGTTGAATAAATTTCGGTGGCCACATCTCTGCAGCAGTCGTTATACAGTTTTACTGATGTGGCCCAGCATGTGTGTGTGTGTGTGTGTGTGTGTGATTACTGTCTGATGACTATGATCCTAATGTGGGACGCTGGTGACAGGTCAGATACGACGTCGATTCCCGAGTCCCACCCACTCACAGATTCCTGTTGCTTATATTTCCTACCACATCATACTGCTATATCGAGTCCTATCACTGTGTCCTATCCTCAACACTTTGAATTTCATCAGTCTTGTGTCAGACCAACTTTGGAGTTTTTCTAGGTCCCCTTGTAAGAAGACTCAATCCTCCTCGCTTCTTGCTTCCCTCATGATTTAGGCATCATCGACAAACATATTCAGGTAGGAGTTCAATGCTCCAGGCTAGTCATTCATATGGATGAGGAAGAGCACTGGTCCTAGAAGAGATTCATGCAGCACGCCACTGTCATCGAAGAAGTCTGCTCCATACTCCTTTCTCGCGATCTGACGTCAGATGCTTTCTGGCACCACAGATACAAACAAGCCATCCACACTTCCAAGAGGTTCGTTATACATGACCTCCTCTCTCTCTGAAGTCGTGTTGTCTCTCATTAAGTAGTTCCTCTTTTATCAGTAGTGATCCATTCGCTTTCTGATATCTTTTTCCAGCGCTTACTAGAATACGGTCGTCAGGGATACCCGTCTGTAGTTCCGGCATCTTCCCCCGTCTCCTTTATTAAAGACGGGTATTACGTGTTCCCTCTTACGTTCCCTTGGCTCGGCCTTTCCTCAACGATATCTTGAAGACCTCAAGTGGTTTGTCATATGTATATGCACACATCTTCAACACATGTAGGGCAATTTCTCTAGGACCACTAGCCTCATAAAGGTCAAGAACTTTCAGTATTCCATTTATGTCTTTATTAGATATTTCGTTATTCTACAAAATGTCCTTCCTGTTCCAGCTCAGTGGTGTTAAGGCCATATTATTTTCCGCTCTGAAAATACTTTTGATCTTGTGATTCGCTTCCTTGCATATCTTTACATCATTCTGTGTATCTCTTCCTTCTGAGTCTTACAGCGTTATTAGCTGCTCTTTAACTAAGAGTTTACACCTGCTGGACGTATGGAAAAGTTTTGGACCATCTCCTTGCCTTGTCTACAATATTCCTTTACAAAATTTCTCCTTTCCTCTTTACTTAACCTACTATACTCGTTCCTTACGCACTTTTATCTTGGAAATGCTGGCTGGCTGTAGTGTCGTTTATATCTTCACAGCAAATTGGTAAACTCGTTCGCTTTCTGAAATCTTTTTTTGAAACACTTCTCTTATTTTCAACTTTCTTTCTGTATTTGAAACTAATAGTCTGGTTTGATCTCTCATTTACCAAATAATGAGACTCAAGCATTACATTGATCACTATCTTTCCAGTTGGTGTATCATATATGATATTCCCAATTTACCTGCAATCGTGCGTGAAGGTAATATCTAGAAATGATAGTGACAGACTGGTACAAGAAGTTTTATCTACATGCACCTTAAGAATGCATACCTATATGACTCTGTCTTTAAAAGAACCCAAAGTCCCCAAATTTGAAATTAAAATGTACCAGTTTCACCATCTCTGAGAAGTTCGTGTTTTACTTCACGTAGGAACATCCTGATAGTTCCCTCATTATTTGTTCTGGTTCATTAAGTTTCTTTGGAGGAAAACACATTATCAGCGCTATATTTACTTTCTTAAACTTAGGCTCTCTCTTACTAGAGCAAGAGCAGTATTTCTCCTTTGTCTTTTCTTTCCTCTGTTGCTATCAAGTATCCTTCGGGACAAAAAGATCTTATCAGTATAGTATCTTCTTTCTTGACACCTCCAAAATATCACATTTGTTTACCCTAATTCGGTCATGTAACTCCAGCTCCTTGGATGACCATCCTTCTACGCATACATAATTCTCAACAAAATGAAATAATACTACAAAATATTGAATTAGCTTGAAGCCTAGTTTAGTACTGTATTTCTTTCTGGTCTACCTGCCTTGCATTTCTGCCGCTATTGAGAATGAGTTGTGGAGAGGGAGATACTGATCGACAATACGATAATAATAACAGATCTTAGTGTAGAGGCTAGTAGCATTCTGGCATATCATAGAGAGGCCTCCATGGGTTACCATTACCTGAGGGCAAGCCAGGGATAAATCACTCAGCTCATCAGTATATTAGAAGTTTGACACTAGCACAACGTCTGTTTCCCTTACTTGTGTTTTTTCAATTACCTTTTTTGCAAATGGTGTTTTCAGTCTATTCTTCTTTTCTTAGTTTAGTGCTCATTCCTTCTTGTGGGACTCGAAGGTCATAAATTAATAAATGAAGTCAAAGCTTGTATAAGAAACCAAACATTTTTCCATTATTTTTCACTAAAATCTTCACTTTCAGTGATGAAGTGGACTAGCAGTATCTGAATCAACACCACTACCCATGTATACAGTACTGAAGATGCTTTTATATCGTCAGGGTCATATACCCTCAATATTTCCTTAAAGTCTTTTATTTTCAAGTCACACCTAACTTTACAGTTTACTTGATAAAGTGAGGCATTGTGATGACACCCTGCCTAGGTGTAGTGCAAATCATTCCTAAGAACTGGCAATACCCTCATGGTAGAACTATGCGTAACAGCTTAAGAAAAAAAAATCATCTAGTGCTACAAACAGCTGACACTGCTATGAGGGATCAAAAATTGACTGTTGAACAGAGAAGGAGAACAGAGTGAATGGGTTAGAAATTCATCCCTGATCACCATTCCTCCTTCACTACGCAACTCAAAAAGCCTTTTTTCCTGTTCTCAATTCCAGCAGGGACCCAATAACCACTCTATCCTACTTGCAACTGCACCTTCACCCGCCCTCGCGTTCGCGTCCCCTCTTACTATAATTTGATCAGTTGCATCAACACTGCAAATGCACTCAATCAGCTTCTCCTGAAGTGCATTTCTTGCTTCACTTCTCTCACTGCCTAGTATAAAAGCACTAAGAACCACTTGCCTTTCACTGACGCCTTTTTCTCTAACCTAGATCAACCTCAAACTCACTTCTTTGTACTTATCTGACTTTCCCAAAGATTTCTCTCACACACATAAGATAAAGAAATATCTTCTATAATATATAGACATTTATATGTTAACAAAGACCAGAATTTTCATGGTCTTTTAGGAACATTTATTAGAAATATCAAAAGATAGATCTAAAATCCTTTAGTAATGATGAAAATGACTCCTAAATGTGATTACAGTCAATAAAGTTTACACTCTACTGCTGCTTGATGCCCTCCAGTAGTAACTTTAATCAAACGGGCCTCCATTTTCCTCAGCATTTTCTTTCTTTCAATCTTCTTCACACCATCTTCTCTTTTCATCTGGGTGTTTTGAACTTGGCCATCACATTCTTGAGCAGCAACAGTTTCAGTCATATGTACAGATTTCTTAGTTTTCTTCTGTTCTTCTTTAGATGGTAACGCAACCTTTTCATTTTCTATGGATCCACTTTCAATGGTATTGACATTTCCAGGCACCAAACCTTCTAAACATTTACTCATATTTTTGACTTGCACATCAGCTTCTTGCATTGTTTTTGGGTCCACTAACTTTTCTTTCAGTGGTATAATCTCTTCAGGTGATGAACTCTGAATTCTTTCTAATGGACATGTACGTTTTTCAAAGCCGGGAATTATTTTCTTTTACCAGTTCTACTTCCTTAAAATCTGGGTCTATTTTCTCGCCCTTCTTTGTCGCTATCTCCTCTAATCTAACACGCAGTGTGATTGCTTCATCAAATGCGGCATTCCTAGCAGCTTCAGCCTGGTGGAGCTTTCGTTGCAGTTGTAGTATTCGATCGCTTAACACTACTTTGTCAAACTGCGCTGTGTTTAGGGCTTGGTCAAGATCACAAACTTTATTTTGCCTCTGTATACATATGTTTGAAGAGATTGTTCATATCCCGCCCATCACCAGCTTTTTCTACCTTAGAAAGAGCAGTGTTTGTCAGCTGAGCTTCTAGATCCTGACACCGTTTTTTCAACATCTCCAGCTGTGTCCTTGCAGAAGCTAATGACTCCTCCAAATGATTCATATATTCAGCTTCATTCTACTAATCTGCTGAGTTTTCAAGTCGCGCTCTTTCTTAAATACATTGTAGTTTGTCTTGTAACTTAGCAGTTGTTTCTCCATAGCCTTCCTCTGAGCTTCGACTTCAGCAAATAAAGAATTTCCCTTTTTTGGCTGGATCTGTCTCAGCAAGCCTCAAACTCTCTATTTCCATCTTTAATTCCATTAACTCCTCCTTCCTTTTCTCCAAGGAATCAAAATAATGATGTACTTTGACATTCACTCTCTTCTAGATTTGCTTCTTATTTTGCGACATCATTTTCTGCTTGGAGTAGCTTATGCTTGTCAGTCATGATCTGGGCAGTGAGGGATGATACTTTTATCTCTAGTTCTTGTTTGTTACTTGTCAGTGTTATAATCTATATGATATATATATATGTAAGGTTACGTAACGGAGATCTGTATGTGGAAAACACCCCGTCAAGAAGAATGTCCAACACAGGAAAATAGCAACATTCCGTTGAATTTCAATTGTTCTTGCATCTGGATATATGATTGACATCTACATTCAGAAGAAGACATAGTACAGTTTTATGCACTGACGTTGCAGTCAGTACTCCTCTTGTTACAGAAAAAAAGTTCGTTGAGAGTGTCTGTCCTTCTCACTGAAAGCTGGAAGTCACTCTGTATTGCTCCTATGAGTTGTAAACTTTGGCAATCATGCCATCGTGTGATCCCATTTTCCCCAGAGACATTTACGTAATCATTCAAATGCACCAGCAAGTGAATAGACATCCCTGGCTGAGTGCAAATGATATTGTTTCACTCCTTGGGAACATATATTTAGATTCACGATATATATAAGGCCTTTGATGACTACAGTGCGAAGCACTACACATATAGACTGCCCATTACTTGCTGCTACTATATAAGCCGATGAACAAGATTGAGACGGCAGCTCCCTCTGCGTTGCTGGGTACATTAAGTGTAACGAGGGAGACGAAGTTCTTCGACTTGGTGAGAATTTGAGGTTTAGGGTACGAATTTTAGATTCATAATTTCTCCACTTGGTATCCGAATGACTAACTGCAATGCATTTCTTATATGAATTCTACTACACAAAAATTATAAAATATGCTTCAGGAATTATGTATTAAAGACGATTCTCCGTAAAATGATACAATAATAAGTATGGCTCTTTAGCAACATCTAAAGAGAGTTTTGCCAGATAATGTAAAGAGAAGAAACGGACTTAAGAAGAGGTTAATCATCGAGTCTTGGAAGGCTGCTCATACTAAGATATTGAAACGTCAACAGTACCGAGTAATATGACAGACCAGTATACAATGGTCAATATATTCTTCCATGAAAGACCTTGATCTTCCGATATTTCATTGCGCTCTTACTGATCAGGCACCTGTTCAGGAGGAGTAATTCAGGCGAACTCCTTGTATCAAGAGAGCAATCACTTTCTGCAAGTGATTATGGCTAGATAGGAATCACCTTTTCACAACCACTTCCAAACTTTCGCTGTCACAACAAAGATTTATGAGCCAAATAATACTGCAGAAGGTTAGACGTATTATCAGCTAGGTCAAACATTCTATGATACAACTGTACCACGTTGGTTCTCTGCTCTAGTGCGTTTCTAAAGGGCACTTTTAATGGGGCTCCTGTAGCTTGAAGGCTTCTTTATAAACAGTAGCACGAAAATTGTGGATTCATGCAGGTGGGGTCCGGTAACACCGTTGTATTTCTTTTACAAAAAATAACTTATCATTCATATATATATATATATATATATATATATATATATATATATATATATATATATATATATATATATATACTGGAGAAAATGACGATGCTGCCTGGGGCCATTGCCCAGAACTCATTTCTCAAAACATGACACTTCTACACCAGCAGGTTGGGAGTAGCGCGTCACCAGCTCAAAGGCCTGTAGAAAAAGCAGAACTCCTGTCACTTCGTGTCATGGAGTGGTGATAACTCAAGTAAAGAGTCAAAGAGTGTTCACTGATGTCGAAATACGAACATTTTCAGTATTTCCAGTTTGTATGAATGAAATACGAACCATATAGTATAAACACCTCTCTTTTTTTTTCGTATTCTTTACCAGCTGTGTTGACAGACGCTGAACTGCGACATGACTTGCTCGAAGCGGCGAAGCCTCCCTGTTTGAACGCAGGTGAATCTGGCTGTCTCTGAAGCGCTTCAGAAACGAAACCAGGAAAACTCGGCTGAAAACTGCACGTTAAAAATTATTGTTTTGGACCCCAGTCATAAGCTGCAATTCTAATTGGCAGAAAGTAAGCAAATGACTTTTATTTTTACGGTCAAAGTGAGTTCTGACTGGTTGGTAATCATCCGGCTCGATCTGCCAGCTGAAGGCTCGGCGATTTTCAGTCATGTTTCATCCAGACTTGTGTGTGTGTGTGTGTGTGTGTCACTACCTACGTTTTTGGCCTCTAAGGAGAGGAAGTTTCAAACTTGTGGTTCCACGTCTCATTAACTTTATCTTAACTTAAATATAGCTTTCTGATCTTCTGTATGCTAACCATATTTACAGTATCGTCACAGATTTTATTCCTTTCTTCTATTGCGCTTCACAATGAAGGTACACTTCTCTACACCATATTTAATGAATTTCCCTCTTAATTTAATACTATCGCCTCTGGTTGCTCTATCCTTGTAATTCTCGGAGAATTGTTCTCTCTCGACCTCATCAAACTGTTTTAAGAACTTAAATGTTGAGATCAGGTCACCTCTCTCCCTTGCCTCTTTCATCAGTTTTATGATCTCTAACTTTTCCACGTAACTCAGCTTTCTTGATCCTGGTACCAACCTGTTGCCCTCCTCTGGACCTTACGTTACTGTAAGAGCTGTGACTAAACCTGAGGCAAATATTGTAGTTTTGGCCTTGTACGTAAATTATGTGAACAGTTGCCTAAATACTTCCTTGTTCGTGTACTTGAAGACAGTTTTTAAATTTACCATCGGGCAGTTTAATTTTTGGCGACAAGTTATGGCCGATGTCAGCTCCCAAGTTTCTCACACACAGATCTCTGCAGTCTATTTCTTATTTTCCTCTAGATAAAATTCATTTTGAGGCCTTCTTTTATGTTGTACTATCTTCAGTACTTTACATTTAGTCAAGTTGAATTTCATCAACCATTCATCAGACTAACTTGGGAGTTTACGGAGGTCCTCTGGTAAGCTGAATTAATCATTCTTACTTTTAACTTCCCTCTTGACCTTTACACATTCAGAAAGGGGTTTGGCAAGTCATTCACATAGGTAAAGAAGACTACTGGTCCTATATCCCTGCGGCAATGTACTGGTAACCTCAACCCCCATTTCGAGATTTCTCTGACATCCTTCCATTGTTTCTTTCCGTGATGATAGTATGTCCAACCTGAAGATCTAGCTTCTTTACCAACTTCCTGAGCTGTGCAGCGTCAGTTGCTTTATGTTAGTCCAGATAGCCAATTCATACAGCAATTGTTTATTTTTTTTTTTCTTCATCGAAAATGGAGCTCATCCTCTTTTAGAAATCAAAAGGTAAGCTTAAGTAATTTTTCCTTTGTATGGAGTCGTCCATTTGCTTTCCAGTTATCTTTTCCAGTATTATTTTACGAACCACTTTCTTCAGGGAGGTCAGTCTGTAGTTCAGCGTATCCTCCCACTCTCCTTTCTTAGAAAGAGGCACGACTATTGTCCTATTCCACTCTCATGGCACTTTACCTTTTTCCATTGAAATTTTGAGAAATATTTCGAATCATTTCTCCGGCGTATAGGCACACTTCCCCCAGCGCGTATGGAAAATATGCCCCTCGGCCTTATGTGGGTCAAGGCACTTTAGTATTTTCTTTGCTTTTTTTTTTTTCTCGATTTTTCAGAGTTTTTCAAGAACTTCTCACCTTTCCATCTTACTGGACTTGGGGCCATAGTGATTTCCATGTGAAAGCTTGTCACTCTGTCCCTCGCGTATTTTTACACCATCATCTAAAAATCTTCACACGGAATCCTTTAACCCTATTAACTTGTCTTAACTGAAAGTCTATTCCTGATGAATTTATAGAAAAATTTTAGATTGTGACCTACCATGTTCACAATATTCTTTTCGAAGTTCCTTTCTTCCTACTTTCATATCCTGCTATATTCGATTTCTAGGTGTGTGTGTGTGTGTGTGTGTGTGTGTGTGTGTGTGTTCACGTGTATAATTACCTACTTGTACTGAAATGGGTGGGAGTTTTACATTCATGGGGCCCTATTCTTGAAAGTTCATAACAAGCAACTTTTAGAATTTTGTATGTCGTATGCATCAACCATGTCTTCAGTCATTTCATACCATTCATCATGATATGAACAGATTTCTGAATAATTCCAAACCAATGAACCTTCATGCTATTCTAATATTTGGCAGAAGACAGTTGATCCTTAACTTTTTTCCGAAGGTGAGACTCTACCGACCAGTTAGGAGGCACACCTCGACTCACAAGTCTTTTCCACACACACACACACACACACACACACACTCCTGCAGCTTGTTTCTTGCTACATAACGATCCGTATCGAAGCCTTCATATACTGTGATCCATCCTCATTACTTTACTTTTACTCGATTCGAACTTCATCAACCTTGTATCACACTAATTTTGAAGTTATTCAGGGTCTCCTCTACATTATCTGTAAACATATCCAGGTAGGAGTCCATACCTTCAAGAAAGTTATTTACATAAATGGAGAAGAGTAATGGTCCCAAATCAGACTCCTGTGGCACTCCGCTGGTGACCTCCAGCCAGTTTAAGAAGGCTCTTCTGACATGCTGCCTTTGTGCTCTTCCACTTACATAGTAATTTATCCACCGAAGGAGTTTAATTCTTATTCCTACCTGGTGATCCAGCTTCTTAATCAGCCTCCCATTCGGTACAGTATCAATAATCTTTTTTTTTTTTTTTTTGAATTCCAAATACAAACGATCCATCAGGCCTTCACTTTTGTCTAAGCCAGAACTTACTCTCTCGTAGAAATCCAAAAGGTTTGTTACACACGACTTCCTTTCTGCAAAACCTATCTGCCTCTCGCTTAAGCAAGCTTTTTGATAAAGTCATCCATTTGTTTTCTAATGATCTTTTCCAGAGCCTTACAGACCACTCTCGTGTGTGTGTGTGTGTGTTTGTGTGTGTGTGTGTGTGTGTGTGTGTGGGTATAGATGCATAACTGCGTTCGGCAGCTCTTTTCGTATCTTAACATCATCCCTTATCAAAGGGCAATGAGTTATAGTCTGCAATTCATTAATCACAAGCAGTGTCAGTTTTGTGAAACCCTCCTTAAAATTTCAGTATAATTGTTGCATTAGCGGAGTTTAGACTAATGGCCTCGCAGGTGCCGCGGTGGGTCATTAATTATTTTGTCTGCCTCTTAAAGATGACGTTACTCATGCCTGACGCTCCTGTAGATTGCAAGCATTGTGCTTGCCAGAGACTCTCAACCCGGTTGCGTCCATGTCTTTATCTAAATCAGAGATCCTGGTACCTGCAAAGTGTTTGTTTGAACCGATCTTAATGCTTCTGTTTGTATTGTTTGTATAATAAACCGGCTACATAAACCACAATATGGCAAGTGTTAATCAATCAGGCACCTTCCTAAGATAATATAACTTAAGTTATACCGTAAATGAAAAGGGTTAAATTTGGATATATCTCTTGGTGAAGGCCAACAAATTCCCATACGATATGAGGTTGCGTAAGAAAAGCTTAAATAAAGCTACTGTGAATCTTGTATTGTGTAGTTTTGTGACTGTTGTCCTAATTCATCATAAAAAAAAAGGATAAAGTCTTGCCGCCACACTCTCATACTTTATGTTTCCTTGAACTTGTTGCATTATTGTCACCTTCAAGCAACTCAAAATTATTTAGAAGGCAGTATGAGTTCTATTAGTCCGTCAAATTTTTCATAAATCTTAACACAGCAGTTTCACCTGGCACCACATTCCTTCCCACGTTTCAACCAACTCTCGTGACTCCCTCATGATCTACTTCTCCTAACTCAGTGTGTGTCCTCACACGGCTACTTCTACAGGGTATCTTGCTGAAATAACCATGGCTCATATATTAAAATGAACTACAAAGGTTTTTACATCATCAGAATACTACCTTTTCTAAGCTGTAGATTTTTTTATCAACCAAACAGTTCTTCATGTACAGTCTCCATCTGAACAAAGAAAAGGCTACAGCTTCTTCATTTGCAGATACCTGTGTCCAAGAACATTCAAAACATGGGATTTTTGTGTTCGAAGTGAGATGTTGTGATTGGTTCGGAGATGGATCCATCTGGGAGGAACATGTGATGAAGAGGAGAGGGGAAAGGCTATGGGAAGCCTCCCGGCAGGATACATAAGTATGGGAGTGGATGGGGAAGGATGTGGCTATCAGAGTTTGAGGCTTGCAGTTAAACTATTGTGAGTACAGACTGACACCTCATCCGTACGTTTAAGAAAAAGAAAATGTATCAAGTATTTCAAGCGAGTGTAGAGGATCTGCTCCTGAAAACTACGAAGACAACACAGAAAAATACATGACAAAGGCCGAAATTAAGATTTGGTTTGAAGTAAAGCGAAAAGACATCCTCAGATATGCTGGTGTTGTAGGCCACAGTATCTCCACCACTATCATCATACGAGACAACTCAATAAACGCATCATATAATGTTGTCAGCAGAGTAGCATAATTTACTTATTCTCATCAACGAAGTTTCCAGTCAGCATTTTCATCGGAAAAGAAAAATAATAACCCGAATGTTTTTGGCCAAAATCAAAACTGAAGGAGCAAATATCTTGACTCGAGTCAGGACGATCGTGACGCCCAGATTCCCTCAAAAACACCCGCTGTCGTGACCTGAGAACCGAAGGAGGACAAACCTTTATTGTTATGCTGGCGGTGCGACCTCAACAGGATGGTTACCACGTACACTGTGGCCTGTTATAAGGAGACTCCTGTCACTGCTGAAGACCTGGTGTTGTATGAAAGATACGAGGGGATACAAGACGAACTGGAGATGCTCTAGACCCTTGAATGATGGTGATGGTTTGGATTGCACTGAGCAGACATAGGCAACCCTTTACTCTTAGTAAACAGACACATGATTTCCGATGTTACACTGCCTTGCTAACACACACACACACACACACACACACACACACACACACACACACACACACACTCACACATATACACTCACACATTTACACACCCACACCCATATTCACACACATACACGAGATGGGGCCCTACGAGTGCAAAACTCCCTCCTCGTACAGTACATATAAGTCATTACACACACACAAGCCTTCGAAGTAAACTGGTTAGCTTTGCGATCCACTAATCTAACGGGCTTGAGTTCGAATCCCAACTTAACAATCTCATTCTCCACTTCGGGGCTGGTCGATGAATGGGAACCTGGTGTAAGCTGAGGGGAATGTGTGTACTCAAGGATAGATCATGTTATATGTACAAGATGAAGAAGCAGGGCAAAACGTGCGTGAACTCTCTTCGTAACTCACAAGTAATGCAAATGATAATCACAGCTACAAATCATTGGAAGCTTAGTCACAGGTGTTCTAATTGATACTTACTTATCCCGGCTAAAGTGATGATGCTCAGAAACATGAATAAAGGAAAGCATTGTACACTAAACACCGACGATATGAACCCCTTTCTCATGGTCTCTGGCATGAGAATAGTGAGCGGTGATAACAAACGTTTGCCTGGTTAGAGTGGAGAGCGCTTGCAAGGTAACAAAAGAGAATGCTAGATGCCATATATACTAAACTGATAATGAGGTGATTGATAATACCTGCAGCAGTTGAGAGTACAGACGACTGATAATATAGAGTAAAAAAAGTGCAGGGGATATAAGAAGAACTGTCCTTTCTTTGGCATTTTACGTCATTACGTAAATAAATGAATAAATACATAAAATAGGTAAAGACTTATTAGATTAAGGCAGCCATTTGGCTGAAAGTGCACAGTTGAGGTATTACCGATATTACAGAACTGGGAGGTAGTGTTACTTACAAGTTAACTAATCCTACGAGAGCTTAAGATTTGGGTGAGCTGGATACTTCCACACTCTGGCTAAACATATATATGGTTGAGGCACATTCAGATAGCCAGGGTGGTACATATACAGGGGTGTTTACAGAGTCAATGGTATGTTTTATGTATTATGGACTTGGATGAGCATTAAGTGAAGAACAGTGACAGTAATAAAGTAGCTGATGTATGCAGCGATATTTGAAGGGTACTTGCTAATAATCGCATTATGGTACCATTAACGCATTTCTTTTATATTCGAATTCGTCTCCCCAGCGGAGGAGATCTGATTAGCCCCTTCAAATTTAGTGACATCTGCGACACGTTGACATTTCACCCTCATCCAACACCCCATGCTGCTGGTGCACCTGTCCCCTCCCCCCCACTCTCCCTTCAGGTGACGTTTGCCTGTGACATCAACGTGACCACTCTGCCTCGCTGACTTTTGTATTACTGGGGATTTGGCCATCAATTAAACATTTACGGTGATGAAAGTCAAATGAATTGTGATGGAAGGGGGAGTAATTCATGATTCATGTGTGGCTGGGGGCCAGGTCAGTAATCCTTTCCAGCTGTGTGGCAAAAAGGCAAATATTACATCTTGCTCCAGCCATAACACGGACTAACATCCGAACGCACCGCAAGGGGGACCGGTAATCAGTAGCACCGCTTTGCAATTACGGTTACCTTTTTTCTACGTACAGTTTCCTTAGGTAACCGTAACATATAAGGAACAGAGTTTTTGTTCTGGAAGAAGTTTATCTCTTATTGTTTGTCTCACTTTGCTTTAGCCACATGCCTTCCTTCTGCGGTTATCGGCCAATATATCAATGCATAAAATGTGCAGTTTTGTCGAGTGAAGCAGAACATATACGACACAGGATGCTGTATTATCTAAGGTAATGATGCTTTGTATATAGCGGTGTACCATCATAGGGATGATGAAGATACCGACGGCAGTATGACAGTGGAAACTATCATCATACGAGGTAGGAATGATTATCATGGATGATAGTACAATGACATACAATGTGGTGCGGGTAGGAGTGACGCTAGAGGTATTTTTGTACGACTCACCGATGATGGTGACGATACAGTGGTAGATGGATGGCTTTTACCAGCCTGGGATGATGATGATGATGATGATGGGGAGTGCTGCTCTGTCGCAAAAGGATGATGACGTTAATGTGACGGGAACAGTTGTGCAAGGATGATCATCAAGTGACACGCGGCGACAGGAGCTGTTAGTGCAAACAGGGATGATGATGATGATGATGATGATAATGACAATGATGAAGATGGTACTGCAGCAGTAGCCGCTGTACCAACCGCAGATGATGCTGATGATGATGACACTATTATAGCAGATCCTGCTCTAACAACGAGGAGTGATGATGATGATGATGGCGATGTTGATGGTAGTTTAGTAGAAGGAACTGATGAACCAACTATGGGTGATTATAACAAAACTATGCATGAAGATGATGTTAATGATAAATAATAGGAGCAGAGACGGTTGTAATAACCACTATAACGACTAGCAGAATTTAGTGGATCAGTCACGAATGGAGAATAACATTCGGTTCACGATAGGGAAAAACTCGTTTTACTAAAACAAGGAAGATGATAGAGTTGAAACTATTGAGCTGGCCAGAGATGATGTGTTAATAAAAAGGTAGAAATTCTCATCCCTGCTAAACGTTATGATGAATCAATGTCAAAAACTTATGTATCAGCAAATGATGATGGTAACATGATGGAAAACGGAAATCGGTCTTATCTACGGATGATTATGATAGACTTCCGGGGTGTAACTGTTAGCGTTGGTGAGCGTGACGCATTCACGGGCCGTCCAGGGTCGAGCGCATAGGTTCTAATCTTAGTTGCAGCAGTCAGCCCACAGTCAACCCAGCTGTTCATCCGCAATGGAGTAGTGGGCGAGGCTGATGTACCAGCTTAGGGAGGGCGACCTCTCAGTGTCATCAAGTTGGCTGGGAATGATGGTACGATGTCTGAAGCCGTAGAAAAAGACCAAGGCTGATGCTGATGGCCCAGTTCCAGAAACTGTCGTTGGAGCCAGGGATCTCGACTGGACAATTGCAGTGACTGTTATAGCAACAAGGAATGATGATAATGGTTAAGTGGCAGAGAGTCTTGTATCAACAAGTGATGACAGATAATGGAAGTGTGGCGGATGATGATGGCATGGACATTTGGGTTAAAACTCCTGTGACCCCCAAAGTTGGATGGTGACTTAATGGAAGAAACTGTTTTGTCTTGTATGATTCACTTTGGCTTAGAGGAGAAGTAAGTCTGTGGCAGAAGTGGTATAGTTATAGATGTATTCAGTTAGATAGAATGATTACAACGATAATGATGATAATTGTAATAATAAGAATGATCAGTACAGCTTCGACAAGGTAAAGCTTCGACCAGAGACAACTTCGACCAGTTACTGCTTAGACTGGGTATAGCTTCGACCAAGGACAACTTTGAGTACGTACACCTTAAATCGGGTATAGCTTTGATCGGGTACAACTTCGACCAGGTAAAGCTTCGACAAGGTATAGCTTCGATTAGGTAAGACTTCAACCAGGTACAGCTTCGACTTGGTACAGTTTTGACCAGTTAAAGTTTCCAACAAGTAAATTGTCGACCACGTACGTCTTCGACCATTTATAACTTCGACTATATACAATTTCAACAAGATACATATCAGGATTTGGAGGAATTCAGAAGTGTTAAGTGACTAATCCGCAACTGTACATAACTCAGAGCAATAATTTCTATAAGGTGTTTTTATATGCGATACCATGCAAAACACACAAATCCACCAGATTGCGCTCATGCACTCGGATACGCACAAACGACCTATGCCAGTAATGGCACAACCAGAAAACGGACTGTCATTACTAAACGTCCCTGGTGAATCTCTACACACAGGTGCATTAATACGGAATTAATCTTAGAAAATATGTTCAATGGGTGTTTCTGAGAAGTTTTCATCATATATATATATATATATATATATATATATATATATATATAGAGAGAGAGAGAGAGAGAGAGAGAGAGAGAGAG
>JAYMFT010023918.1:0-16304 GCA_038088735.1 Panulirus argus
CACTTCACTTGCTCTCACCTTTTGCCATTCTACACTCAATCTCTCCTGATATTTCTTCACACAAGTCTCCTTTCGAAACTCACTTACTCTCACCACTCCCTATTTTCCCCGACATTCTCCCTTTCTTTTAGAAAACCTCTACAAATCTTCACCTTTGCCTCCAGAAGATAGTGATCAGATATCCCACCAGCTACCCCTTTCAGCACATTTCCATCCAAAAGTGTCTCTTTTAAACACCTATCAATTAATACATAATCTAATTATTCCCGTTGACCATCTTTCCTACACATATATGTATTCTTTTGAATATTCCCGATCACTAGTCTTTTTTCAGTACACAAATCCACGAGCCCTTCACCATTTTTAGTCAAAAAACTGAATACCCCATGTACATGAATTATACCCTCAATTGCCACATTACTCACCTTTGCATTTAAATCACCCATCACCACTACCCAATCTGGTGCACCAGAACTGCTGAAACACTCACTCAGCTGCTCCAAAAACACTTGCCTCTCAAGATCTTTCTTCTCATGACCATGTGCATAAGCACCAATGATCACCCATCTCCCACCATCTACTTTTAGTTTTAATCACCTAAGTCTGGAATTTACTTCCTTACACTCTATCACGCACTCCCACAACTCTTGCTTCTGGAGTAGTGCCACTCCTTCCTTAGCTCTTGTCCTCTCACCAACCCCTGACTTCACTCCCAACACGCTTCTAAAACATTCTTCCCCTTTATCCTTGAGCTTCATTTAACTCAGAGCTAGAACACCCAGGTTTCTTTCCTCAAACATTCTACCTATCTCTCATTTCTTCTCATCTTGGTTACATCCACACACATTCAGGCACCCCAATCTGAGCCTTTGAGGAGGATGAGCACTCCCTGCCTGGCTCCTTCTTCTGTTTCCCTTTTTAGAAATTGAAAATACAAGAAGGGGAGGGTTTCCAGCCCCCCGTTCCCGCCCCTTTTAGTTGCCTTCTACGACATGCAGGGAATACATGGGAAGTATTATTTCACCCCTATCCCTAAGGTATACGTATATATATATAAAAGTAATAAATCAACAGGAAAATGAAACATAATAAGTTCCCAAGTGCACTTTCGTGCAATGATCACATCATCAGGGAGATATAAGAATGAGATATGGAACACTCAGTTGATATACAACGAACAGACAGAGCCAAGATGCTATTGGTAAACAAGGGTCACTAGATGGTGGTGTTCGGGTTGGTGTGTTTGGGTCTGGCAACATGCCTGTCATAAATTTTATTATGTGGACAAGAAATTTTGCCTACAATAAAGTTATCCAATTTGTATAGACCTTCACTAATATTAATGTTACAATTCTTTACGTATTTAATTATAGTATATTCAGTGATATATCTCGTGGTAAAAGAATTACAGTTAACAACTTAATTGGCATTACTCCAGTCAATACAGTGGTCATAATTTCTAACATGATTAAACAAAACATTTGATTCTTGTCCTGTTCTTATACTATATCTTTGTTGCTTAAGTCTAATACATAGATCCTTACTAGTCTGCCCAACATAAAAATATTACAATTTTTACAGGGTATTCTGTAAAAATAGCCCACAGGATTTTCCGGTGAGTTCCTGATTAAGATATCCTTTACAGTATTGTTACTGCTGAAGGCTACATTTACATTAAAGGATTTAAGCAGAATGGGAAGCATTGTAAAATTATCATTAAAAGGGAGAACTAAAAGTTAGAGGGAAAAAAAAAAAATTTCTTGGCATCAAGGGGAGGTTTGGGTTTAACTCTATAAAATAATTTTGTTTCCGACTTAAGGGATTTATCAGTGAAAGATCTACGATACTTTAACTTGGAACCAACAGAATGTATCTTTTCAAACTCATCAATAAACTCTGGACTGCATATATATAATGCCCTAAGGAACATTGACTGAAATGATGATAATTTAACTCTGAAATGATGATAATTTAACTCTGTCATGTTGAGCTGAGTAATAGTGAATATACATACAAACATTGGTAGATTTTTTTTGTAAATGCTAAACTTAAACTTGTTTCTCTCCCTATAGATCATGCAATCTAAAAATGGTAACACAATCATTTTCCACTTCTAAAGTTGATAGAAGGTACTAAATTGTTAAGGAAAGGGAGAAATGTTTGTGAATGTTAATTGTTGGCCAAACACAAAGATCATCATCTACATACCTAAACCAAACTGCCTTTGAGGGCAAGATATCCTTTAGTAATTTTGTTTCAAAGAGTTCCATGTAAAGATTACTCAATACTGGTGAAAGAGGGTTACCCATTGCCATACCAGATTTCTAAGCATACTATACTCCATTAAACTGAAATACAGTCTTTTATGCACAATTTTATCTGTTTAAATAAAACAAGACATTGAAACCGGTAAATCAATATCAAAGACATTAAACAAATATTCTAAAAGGTCATCAACTGGAACTTTTGTGAACAAGATGAAATATCAAAATTACCAGTTGGAAATCAAAATCACCATGGACATCATTAAGCTTGTCACCTAAATCTACATTGTTCATAATATTAGAATTTGATTTCTTACCCACTAATGGCTTGATAAAGAAACTAACCATTTTGAGAATTTATGTGTGATGGAGTCCACTGAACTTACTATGGGTCATGCTGAAAAGGTTGGCTTGTGTGTCTTGATAAACCCATACATGTATGGCAATGAAGGATAAAATTATGAAAACCTTTTGATGAATCATTACATTTCAACAAAACTTCAGTTCTTTATCAAAGTGAGAATTAACCAACTTTAAACTTGGTAAAAATCCCCTAGAAACAGTGCATCAGCCAATCTGGTTCTCACAAGCTCTGTGATGCACTGATAGAGGAAGTTCTCACACATATATTTTGAAATTTTTGTCTCCAGAGATTACTATAACTCCATGTGTCTAAATTTCCCAGTCTATTTGCTTTTGGCTGAAATCCCTCATTATACAAAATTTGTAGCTTCCAAAGAGTGAGCGTCTTCCTTACTACCCTCACCATCCTGATTGCTCCTTCATTGTTAACAATGTGCAATTATTCTTGGTTACTGCAGTGTCTTAAAAGAATTGTAAACTAACAGCAAAATTATGTACTTCTTTTCTATAGTGATGAAACACTGGTTCAATGAGCTACCTATCAGTATTTCCTGAAATCTAACCAAGTTCTTTTTTATAAGGGCCAATCCCCTCCCATATCCTGCTTTTTTATAAGGGCCAATCCCCTCCCATATTCTATCTTCCCTGTCAGTCAGACAGATGAGGGTAATCCCCTCCCCTGATCTACCTTCCCTGTCAGTCAGATAGTCCTTTTGTTTAGTTTCTTTAGCTCTCTCTCTTGATAAACATTCCTTTGAAATCACTTGGGGAAAATGTATTGATCTGCTTAAGTAACTTTTGGCTACACATCACATCAAAGGTAATCATCAGTGGCTGTCTTGCTTGTATTTAATAATTCTCTCGACCTTTCTCTATTTTCAAACTTGTACTTAGGAAATTCATCACTGGACACTGCTATGATGATGGTCACTGTCTTAGAAGTGAAGCTACATCAGCAGTGCATAGTCTGTAGTTCTATCTTTCAAACACTGATTTGTCATATTATCATCATTTGGATTTCCTGGTTCACTTTAGCATTTTTGTAGGAGATTTTTACTCTGATAATGGTATTTCATATTTATTTGTAAACACTTACAAAACTGTGGCATCAGTTACTACTAATCAGTGCTACTGACTTAATTTCATTCTCCATCCAAAGACCTTACATTGTTTATACTGTCTCTATCAGTGGATCCCTCACATTTGGATTAATCTTGAATGCATAATTCTTGTGCTAAACTATTCATATGCAACAACATCTTGTACATAAATAAAATGTAAACTAATTTATCCACACATATGCTTACAATAAACTCAATTACAGCAAGAGAAACTTATTTAATCTTTTAACGTAAAACAGTCATACTCTACTGCAAATGTCAGAGTGTTTTCTCCAAGTCAGAATATAAGCTTTTCCTATTTTGTTACTACCTTTATTGAGAGCAATTCTTACAAATGGTGAACAAAAGAATAAGGAACATTCTTTCAACCATTTCCTCTGGAGATAAGAATACTAAACAATGTAATGCATGGTGCTGTGTTCAACAAAAAAAAATTGTAACTAGCATCATCCTTTCAAAGCACAGCAAATCCTTATATAATTTATTGATCCTATAACTTAATAAAGGTTATAATATTTACAAAACGTTGAGCAAAAAAGGAAAGACCCTATGTATAACTGTGCTCTTTACAAATATTTGCCAGGAACTTAGTTACATGGGTGAGAGCCTTCTGTCATAACCCACAAACTACCACACACTCTCCATAGTTATGGTCACATAACAAGACTTGTATTTTTTCATATATAACAAAACTGTACAAACTAAGGCAATATTTCTTTGATATACAACAAAACTATACAAACTAATCAAGTTTGATGATATGAACATACAAATCATTAACATTGACAAGAAAAATTTATCTCTTAACAAATAGTCATATCAATGGATAATTAACAAATAGTCATATCAATGGATAACTGGTATTACCAATTAGCAAAAAATGGTCCGTAATTATTGCTACTGACAGCTCTCTTGCAAATACATGATGTATGCAGGGTCTCCAAGTGATGATCTGGATCTTGGGGAAGGGCTGGCATATGGCCCCATCAGGGGCCTGCTGAAAATGGGGCTGAGAGTCCCAGAAAATATAGTAACATATACTAATCTATAAAATTTTTCATTGCTTATATCTTATGTTACTTGATCAGTTAATTAAAATTTTTGAATTTCATCTCCCCTCTTACAATTCCACAGAGGCCAGGCCCCAAGGACTTTGCCCTGGTGTCCCTGCCATATTGGTGAGCCTACTTGTGTGCAATTTATAGTATAGTGTTTTAAGTGTCAGAGGAAGAGCAAAAACTCATAAGCAAGAAAAACTGAATAATCTTAAAGATTTTTTTTATATTCACAGACTACTGGCAAGTATGATAGGTTCACTACCGGTATTGTCGTGCCGTTTCGACAATTTCTTTCACTACACCTTTAAGCTTTGGAGCTCTCTACTTTCTCATGTCTTTCCCAGTAACTATGACCTGGAACATTTTAAAAGGGAGCTTTTTTACTTCCTCCAAAACTCATAAATACTTTCCCTTGTCTCTTCATTTTCCCTTTTGTCAGTGACTGGAGCCCCCCCCCCTCTCTCTCTCTCAAAAAAAGAGAGAGAGAATTTCAACGCATTTGCTTCTGAGAGGTTGGAAGACCAGGCAGGTGAGGCATAGTTTAAAGTGGAGTAAATACATTGCTTGTGTAGGATGTCAAGAAATTCTTTTTCTTTTTCAAATCTGATGCTAGTAAGTGTTGTAAGGCTGTGTTTACAGACTACCATGTAAAAACTATGATATGTTTTATATTGGGCAGACTGTTAAGGATCTTTCTGTTAGACTTAAGCAACATAAATACAGTAAAAGAACAGTTAAAGAATCAAATGTCTTGTTTAATTATGTTAAAAATTGTGTGTCATTTGTGATGTTTAGAATGGTTAGTGTTTTACTCAGTGGGAGAGACTCTCCATTCAAGGTAACTGGAGGGTGTGAACTGCATTCACATCTACCTGAGGGTTAGAGTGACTGAAGATTTCTGTGGGGATGCAGACATTCTGTTCTGGGTGAGCTTCTATTCCAATTGTGTAATGACTTGTAATGTTTGATGTTGCTACTGTGGTGTTGGAGTGTTGTGATGTGACAGTGAGGTTGTATGCACATGAAAGGACTGTCCTGTTGAGTTCACTGGAGGTAATAAGAGGTTGTGTAGGAAGGGCACAGAGGGGTGTGTGGAAAGAGATGTCACAACCTGGGAGGGCAAAAATGACTAGATGTGGAAGTATAGTAGTCCCATTGGCATTGAATGGATTCAAAGCATGCACAATAGAGGAGAATGTGTTGGATATGAAATGTCTGAGGATAATATGTGGTGTGAGGACGGCTGATTATGTAATAACTGGGTAAGAGAGGTATGGTAATACAAAAAGTATAGTTGAGAGAGCTGTAGAGGGTGTACTGAAATGACCTGGAAATATAGAGACAATGAGATATATGTGTCAAAAGTGGAGGGGACAAGGAGGAGGAGGAAACCAAACTGGAGATGGAAGGATGGAGAGAATAAGATCTTAAAAACTCAGGGCTTGAACAGACAGGAGGGTGAAAGATGTGTATGGAATAGAGTGAATTGGAGTGATGTGGAATACAGGGGGAAATGTGCAGTCAACAGATTTAACCAGAGCACATGATGCAGTCAGGGGAAACTATGGAAAGGTTGGTGGGGCATGGTTGTGTAGGGGGCTGTGGTTTCAGTGGATTACACATGACAGCAAGAGAATGGATGTGAGCGAATGAGGCCATTTCTTCCTTTGTTCCTGGCATTACCTTGCTGATGGGAAAAAATAGAAAGAAGTATGAAATGAGAAGACAAAGAACATACCACTTACCCAATTCATTAACCAATCCCATGGGTGAGGATAAACAGCTGAGTGGACTGTGGACCAACTGTTGAAACCAAGATTTGAACCAACGAGCCAGGCCCATAGTAGCCCATGTGTATGTCACAGTCAGTAATAACTGCTGCACTACGAAGGTACAGCAATTATAGGTAAACAAGCTTTCTATATCTGTAAAAGTCTACTGTGAACAATAACAATGCACATAAAAAAAAATAGTACCATTGTTACCTTTAACAAATATTTACAACCATGTACACTGAAAGTTCTTGCATGAAATAACTTTGCTGGAGTAAAATGTGCATTTTACACTCTGCATTACAGCTGATGTTCCTTAAAGCTTTGACTTCCGACTGAAGAAATTCATCATGGCAGCAAAGAATTCATCATCTTGGATCCTTTCTACAAGGTTTTCACATTCCATGGCATTGACCTAAAAAAAAAATCAGAAGTTTTAAAAGTTAGGTTTTGAAATATAAAAGGCTTTCTCTCTTTGGGGGGGGGGGGTCCTGGAGCCCTGAGACTCTCTAGGATCCCCTAGGGTTAGAATCCTGTATATCACCTGCCTTCTGGTGAATTAAATGCCTCTCACCCCTCACTAACTACCTATCCTAAACTAGTGACCTACTGGATCAGCCAAACCCTACTCATCATCCATTAGCAGCCTCTTCTTGGTGATGACAACATTATTGCACTAATAGAACACAGACAGCAACCCAATAGTGGTCAACATTTCTGAAGACAAAGTTTTTTGAATGCGAGAAGTTCCAGTTGGAAATAACAATCTAGAAAACTGCTAACACGAACCAACCCAGAGTGAAACAGTGTTTCATACCTCTTAACCTACAACTCTCTCCAGAGTCAGATCATCCTGTGATGAGAGAGAGAGAGAGAGAGAGAGAGAGAGAGAGAGAGAGAGAGAGAGAGAGAGAGAGGTTTCAAAACAGAGGATGCAGTAAGGCATAAAACAGTACCTTAAGAGTTGTTTTGTGGCACACTAGGGTCTGCCTGCCCCAAAGGTGGTAACCTCAGCATTACACAAGGCTAATCCTCAACATCCAGAGTAAGGCGTCATAAGAAGATATATCTGGGTCCCAGTCAGCATTTGAGATATATTTTCAGAAATCATGATTAATGAAAACACTAGACAGTGGATCATATTTTACCATAGGATTCGGTGGGATAATGGGGGTCTATATTCCTTGGGCAGATTTCTCAACCTAGTTTGCACACAAAAGATGAATAAAATGCCAAAAAACAGAATAATGCTGGTATATCATAAATCTCGGTATTTACATAAAGAACAACAACTGAAAGTTGGGGTGAAAACATATCAGCAAACTTCAGGAAGGATAAGAAAATGTCTTGAAATGATGTTAATAGAATGAGAAAACAAAAGAACAAATGGAAATATCTGTGAAGGGAAAGTTGTAACATGGTGTAGAGGAGATGGAGTATTTTAAAGGATAACAGAATGTGATTGATGATAGGACAGCAGATGTAGGGGGTCTGGGTCGAGTAGGTTCATTAGGAGATTAATGGCAAGTGGTTTGGTGAGGAGGTAGTGAAAGCCTTGCATAAGATGAAGCACGACAATGTGGCTGGAGTGGATGTTACTGCAGCTAAATTTCTCAAGAAAGGAGGTGACTGTGTATTGATTGGTTGGTTAGGATTATCACTGCATATATGGCTTATGGTAAGGCACCTGAAATGGCAGAATGCTTGTACTGTGTCACCATATAAAGAGAAGGGGGACACAAGTGAATGTTCAAATTACAGAGGTATAAGTTTGCTTAGTGTACATTGCAAGTTGTATGGAAGAGTGGTAATCGTGAAGGTAGAGGCATTAATGGAGCTTCAGATGGGTGTAACAATATGGCTTCAGGGGTGGTAGAGGATTAGTGAATCAGGTGTTTCCTGAGAAGAATGCATGTCAAAAACTTACAGAAACTGAAGGACTTGTATGTGGCATTTATAGCCCTAGTGAAACCATATGATAGGGTTGATAGAGATGCTCTGTAGAAGGTGCTTCCAATACATAGTGTGACAAGAAAGCTGCTAGAAAGGACTTTATCAAGACAGTAAGATGTGTGTGTGAGTATGAAGAGAAGAGGGTGGGTGGTTCCAGGTGAAGGTGGGTATGCATTATGGATGGGGTGGTGATGGAGGTGAACGTAAAACTCGTGTGTGTGTGTGTGTGTGTGTTTTGGGGGTGGGGGATTGCTTGTTTGCTGATATCAGAGCACTAGTGACAGATTTTAGTGAGAAACTGCAGAAGATGGTGTCTGAGTCTGAGAGAGTGTAAATAAAGGCAAGTTTATTAGGTTTAGCAGCATAAACAGACATGTTAAATGGAGTGCAAGTTTGAATGGAGTGAGCCTTAAGGAAGTGGAATGTTTTAGATACCTGGAAATGGACATGGCAGGAAAAGTAACTATGGAAACTGAAGTAAGCCAAAGGGTGGATGAGTGGGGCTGAAGTCCTGGGTACATTGAGGAGTGTGTGGAAAGAGTTGTTATTGCTGGTGAGGGCAAAGACAGGCATGTCTGATGTAACAGTAATCCCAATGGTGTTGTATGGATATGATGGGTGAACTCCAGATGAGAAAGTATGGAAGAAGGCAAATGTGTTGGAAATGCAATGTTTGAGAACAATTATGTGCCAAGAGGAGGGTTGACCATGTAAGAAATGATAGGGTAAGAGAGAGGTGCAGTAGCAAAAAGAGTAAGGTTGAGAGAGTTAAAGATCATATGCTGAAATGGTTTGGATATCTGGAGAAGATGAGCAAGGAAAAGTTGACAGATAGGGTATATGTATGAGTCAGAAGTAGAAGAGACAAGGAGAAAGGCTAGACTAAATTGGAGATGGACTAATGGGGTAAAAATGATTTTGAGTGCTTGATGCTGAACGTGTAGTAGGTTAGAAGGTGTGAAAGGATAAAGTGAACTGGAACAATGTGATATACAGGGGACAATGTGCTGTATATGGACTGAACCAGGGCATATGAAACAGTCAGGGAAAACCACAGAAAGGTCTTTAGGGCATGGTTGTGGATAAGGGGCTGTGGTTTAAGTGTTTAATACATAACAGCAACAAAGTGGATGAAAGTGAACAGTTGTTTGTGTATTCCTAGTGCTACCTTACTGACGTAGGAAACATTTAAGAAATCTGAAAGAGAACGAAAATAATACTATAGAAATAACACTTAGCTGAAGTTGCTCTGGTAAATGGAGGCTCTGGTGATAACACTAAACTCATCAGCATTGATGTGTCACGAAATGTCTAGTTTTACCTCCACATCTGATAGTCCTCTTGCCCCTCTTCTTCCTAGAAGCTCGACTCACTGGATACATTGTAAATAATCCGGACTGTATGTCCATCATAACACAAGTATATAAGACTGGCTGCCCCAGGGATGGAGACACTTGCTAGCAAAAAATTAATCATCAGAGTGATTGCTTGCTATTACTATGAACTGTACTATTTTCTAAACTTATTCTAAACTGTTACTTACTTAATCAAATCACTTCACACAACATAATGTCCTCCACCAAATATGAAGTTCCCAATTCATACACCCTTCTCTACACATTCCCATCTATAGCCCATGCTTTGCATCCATAAAACGAAGTTGAGACTGCTATGTCTTCAAACATACCCATTTTTACGCTCCCACATATTTCTCAAAACTCCCAGATCCTTTGCACCTTCACCCACCCTATGACTCATTTTTGCTTAAATGGTTCCATTTGCTTCCATGTCCACTCCTAGGTATCTAACACACACCACTTTTCTTTTTTACACTTGATTGCTGTTTCCTGCCTTAGCGAAGGAGTGCCAGGAACAGATGAAGAAAGGCCACATCTGCTCACATCCATTCTCTAGCTTTCATGTGTAATGCACCAAAACCACAGCTCCCTATCCACAACTAGGCCCCACAAACCTTTCAATGGTTTACACTGGACGCTCCACATGCCCTGGTCCAGTCTACCGACAGCACGTCGACCCCAGTACATGACAATGTTCCAAATCACTCATCCATTGTTCTAATTTATTCTATTCTGCCCATGCCTTTCTTCCTCCTGCATGTTCAGGCCTGATCGCTCAAAATCTTTTTCACTCCTTCCATCTCCAATTTGGTCTCTCAGTCCCCCTTATTCCCTCAACTTCTGACACATAAACCCTTGTAATCAATCTTTCCTCACTCATTCTCTATATATGTCTAAATCATTTCAGCACACCCTCTTCTGCTCTCTCAACAACATTCTTTTTAATACTCTTACTCTTTTATTACCTACTCTGTCAAAACCCCTCACTCTTAAATACTGTCTTTAAACATTTCATTTTCAATGCAGCCACCCTACTCTACACAGAATTATCTATAGCCCATGGCTCATTTCCATATAATACTGTTAGGACTACTATTTCTTCAAACACCCATTTTTGCTCTCCCAAATAACGTTCACTCTTTCCACACATTCTTGAGCACTCCTAGAACCTTTGCCCCCTCCTCCATCCTATGACTTACTTCTTCCTAGGTTCCATTTGCTGCCATGTCCACTCCCAGGTAACTAAAACATTCACTTCCTCCAAAGTTTCTCAATTCAAACTTACACCCCAACTAACCTGTTCCTCAACCCAGGTAAACCTAAATAACCTTGCTTTTATTCACATTCACTCCCACCTTTCTCCTTTCACACACCCTTCCAAACTCAGTCACCAAATTCTGCAATGTCTCACTTGAATATGCCACCAATGCTGTATCATCAACAAAAAACAGCTGACTTTCTTCCCAAGACATCCAATCCTCCATAGACTGCATACTCGCCCCTGTCTCCAACTTGCATTTACCTCCCTCGCTAACCCATCCATAACCAAACTGGACAACCATGGCAACATCACATACCCCTGTCATTGACAAACCTTCACTTGGAACCATTCATTCTCCACTCTTCCTACTTGTACACAAGCCTTACACCCATGGTAAAAGCTTCTCACTGATTCTAGCAGCTTTCCTCCCACACCATATATTAAGACCTTCCACAAAGCATCTCTATCAATCCTATATTTTCTCCAGATCCATTTATGACACATACAAATCCATCTGTCTCTATATGTATTTCTAACATACATTCTTTAAAACAAACAACTGATCCATGCAACCTCTACCACTTCTCAAACTACACTGCTCCTCCCAATCTGATGTCTGTACATGCCTTCATCCTCTCAGTCAATACCCTCCCATACAACTTACTAGGTATACTCAACAAAGTTACACCTCTTTAGTTTGAACACTCACCTTTATCCCCCTTTGCCTTTACACAATGGCACTATACATGTATTCTACTAATCCTTAGGCACCTTATCATGATCCACAAATACTTTGAAAATCCTTACTCACCACCCAACAATACAGTCATCCCCTTTCTTAATAAATTCAACTGCAATACCATCCACTCCAGCAACCTTGCCACATTCCATCTTACACAATGCTTTCATAGCTTCTTTTCTCTTCATCAAATCACTCTCCATAACTTTCTCACTTGGCATACCACCCAGACAAACACCCTACATCTGCAGCTCATCACATTCCACCCAGACAAACACCCTACATCTGCAACTCAATCACCAAACACATTTAACAGTCCTTCAAAATACTCACCCAATCTCCTCCTCCCTTAATCACTACCCGCTATCACTTTCGCTTTTGCCACTTCACCAATGCTCTCAGTTGTTCTCTTGTCTTTCTCACATTATTTATCTCCTTCCACATATCCCTAAAGTGTACTGATATGTGCTCACCCCAACTCTCATTTACTGTCTTTTTCGACATCTGCACCTTCCCCTTGACCTTCTCCCACTTTCTCATATACATCCCCGATCATTTACACTCCTTCCCTGTACATACCACCCTAATGCCTCTCCCTTCTCTTTCACTTGCAACTTTACTTCTTCATCCCACCTCTCACTACCCTTATGAATCTGCCCATCTTCCACCTTTGCATCCCACTTGGATCTCTTGCACAGGTCAGCACTGATTCCTAAAATACTTCCCATTCCTCATCCACTCCCTTTCCTTCATTTACTCTCACTTTTTGCCATTCTACACACAATCACTCCTGGTATTTCTTCACACAAGTCACTTACACTCACTAGTCTTTTCTCCTCAACATTGTTTACTCTTTCAAAAACCTCTACACAGCTTCACCCTTGCTTCCACAAGACACTGATCAGACATCCCCCCCAGCTGCCCCTTTTAGCACATTTACATCCAAAAGCCTTCTAATTGACCACACCTTTCTTACCCTTTTATCGCTTATTTGATTATACAATCTCACGCTTCATATTGTCCTTATACATTTCATTTCTAACACATTCAGCTTTCTCTACACATTCTCATCTATAGCCCATAAATCATATCCATTCAACAATGTCAGGACAACTATACCTTCAAACATACCCATATTTGCCCTCCTAGATAACTTTCTCCCTTTCCACACATTGCTCAATAACTTGCCCCCTCACCCATCCTATGACTCACTCCCACTTCCATTGTTCTATTCATTGCCATGTCCACATCCAAGTATCTAAAACACCATTTCCTGCAAATTTCCCTCATTCAAACTCACAATCCAACCAACATGTTCCCCTGCCTGCTAAACTTAATAACCTTGCTTTGGTACACATTTACTATAAACTTCCTCCTTTCATACACTCTCCCAAACTTAGTCACCAACATCTCACTCGAACCTGCCAACAGTGCTGTTTCATCAGCAAACAATGACAGACTCACTTCCTAGGTCCCTTTCAACCCCTACAGACTGCATAATGGCCCTTCTCTCCTAGACCCTTGCCTTTACCTTCCTCACTACCCATCGATAATAAAATTATGCCTTTACCTTCCTCACTACCCATCGATAATAAAATTAAAGAACTATGCTGACATCACATTTCCCTGCCATAGACTCACCTTCACCTGGAACCACTCAGCCTCCTCTCTACCTACTCACACACATGCCTTACTATCAATGTATATATCTTTTATCTCTAACACCCATTCTCTTCAGAAACTCCCATCAAGGGGCTGGTCACGGCAAATGAATCTTCACTTATCTCTGTCCTTACATCCCTCCCTTGTATACACTATTCCATGGATTCTTCCACAATCTCTCTCCCTCCAGTATTCTCTCACTCTATTTTCCCATGTCACAGGTGTCTTCCTCTCACACCGACCCGTTTCACTGTGTTATCATACACTCTCCTTGTAAACTCCTCATCTAGCTTTCTTTCCACAAGCCCAAACCACCTTAAAGTTATTACACTTCATTCAGTCTACCATTGCACAATTCATTCCCTTTGCATTTTCTGCCATACCCAATCTCTCATATACCCCTTTCATTTCTTTCTTCATTCCATCCAATCATACCACAAGCTCCTCTTAAATATCTATTTCCACAGCCTGAATTCTTGACCTCTGTGACTCACTCTATGTCCATGTTTCGACTGCACAAGTCAGGGTTGGGAGGACTATGCTGTCCCTAAATCCTCTCTTCTCTTCCATACTTACAACTATACCCTTCATTATTCTATCAAGGGGACCCAATGAATCTTCTATCCTGTACTGCTCTCTCCCTCTATATCATCAAACTTATTCAAGACAGCTTCTAAATTCTTAAATTCTCTCAACTCTTCCAGTCTTTCTGCCCCCATATCCAAAACACAGTCCAGTACACTTCTTTCACTTAATATGGTTTTGCAAAATTTATACTTTAATCTGTTTCCTTTCAAACACCATTACTTTACTTTCATTTGCATATACCTTCAATTGCCTATGCTTAAACACATCTTAAACACACTTACCACCTTCTGCAACTCCTCTTCACTCTCAGCAAACAACAGAGTATCATCCACAAACAGGCTTGCCACTAGCCACCATACCATATCAGCACACTCCAACTCAGTATGCCTTTCCCTAGTTTTGCTTTAATTTCTCTCATCACTCCATTCATACACATATATTGAAAAGCCATGGTGACATCACACAACCCTGCCTAACACCCACATGTATACCAAAACTTTCAGTCAAGTCTCCATCCACTCTTGCACGTGCATTTCCTCCTCTAAAGAAGGCTTTCACACCATCCAACAGTTGTCCCCCTATCCTGTATATCCTTAACATATCCCATAAAGCATTCCATCCAACAGTTGTCCCCCTATCCTGTATATCCTTAACATATCCCATAAAGCATTCCGCTTGAATCTGCCATACGCCTTCTTCAAATCCATAAAAGCTGCATACAACTCCTTACTTTACATACTTTTCCACAGTCATCTTCATGACAAAAATCTGATCCACACATCACCTACCTTTCCTAAACCCCCCTTGCTCCTCATTTATTTTGCATTGTCACTTTTATCACTATTAATCAACATTCTTGCATACATTTTCCTGATATACTTAACAGACTTATTCCCTTATAATTGCTACATACATCCCTAGCATCATTTCCTTTGAATACAGGAACAATAATAGCTTTCACCAAATCCTCAGGCACAACTTTCTGTTTCCATGCAAAATTACATATCATATGCATCTACTCTATCACATATTCTCCTCCATATTTCACCATTTCAGCCATAATCCCATCCACTCTAGGCACCTTTCTCACATTCAGCTTCATTAATGCACTTTTACCTCCCTTTCTGCTATAAGCCCTTGCACTTGTATCCTCTTCCTTCACTCCTTCATTCCCAAGCATGCAGCAACTGCTGCCTCATCCTCCCCTACATTTATCAGTTCTTCAAAATACTTTTTCCATCTTCCTTTCACTTCTTCCTTTTGATTCAATAACTTCCCCTCCTTACTTCTTACAGTAAAGTTTCTTCTGTAACATCCACCTCTTTTCTTGTTCACCTCCTTCCAGTAAATTTTTTTTTCCCAAAAACTTTTCACTGACTTTCATCCCAAATCTTTATCTACTCTTTCTTTGTTTTCCTCCTTCAGGTTCTTAACATTCTGCTTATGTATCTTATATTCTTCCCTCCTCCTTTGCTGAACTTCCATTGGTACATTCCTTTCACACAATCTACCATATATGCCTTTTTCTTCTCTTCCACAGCATTTCTAATCTCTTCCATCCATCATACATTTCCCTTTTCATTCCTATATCTCACAACCTTGTATCAAACTACTAAGTCTACAACCATTAATGGTCTTTTTCCTAAAATTCTAAATGTCTCATGCACACACAACTGCATCCCTACATTTACTGCACTTCCATCTTTCGGTCACCCTGCTTTCAGTCTCCTCTCTGCATTTTTTTATTCATCATCTTACTTGCCAACACTTTTATCTCTCCATTCTTTCTTACACTATACCTCCAATTCTCTGATCCTCAACCACCACAAGAGCTGCAAAATGGTCATTCTCCAAAGAATCCTCTCAACTCTAGCTTCTAGCATGGTCTTTTTCAATTTTTCATCCACTGCCACACAGTCAATCAAACACTTCTGTTCTTCTTTTCCATTTCTCATCCATGTATACCTATGGATCATCTTGTGCTGAAAAAAGGTGTTTGTAAGGAATAAACCCATCTTAGCACAGACATCCACAAGATAACTTCCATTCTCATTTACTCCTGACACTTGCCATTTACCAACTATCTTGCCCCGGCGTCATGGGGTGCTAAGAATCTCCGGGTTTCAGCCTGACTCTACTGCCAATGAGAGGGAGGGCTCTAGCAG
>JAYMFT010023929.1:0-16303 GCA_038088735.1 Panulirus argus
CCTCCCCTTTTAGTCGCCTTTTACGACACGCAGGGAATACGTGGGAAGTATTCTTTCTCCCCTACCCCCAGGGATAATATATATGTATATATACACATAATTATATAAATGAAAAATAAAGTTTAATTTTTTTTTTTTATACTTGGTTGCCATTTCCCTCCTTAACAAGGTTGTGTCAGGAACAGATGAAGTAAGGCTGCATCCACTCACATCCATTCAAAACTGTCATGTGTAATGCACCAAAACCCCAGCTCCCTATCCACAACCAAGCCCAACAGACCTTTCTGTAGTTTACCCCGGATGCTTCAGAGCTGTGGTTCAGACCACTGACAGCACATTGATCCAAGTATACTGTATCATTCCAGTTCATTCTGTTTTGTGCACACCTTTCACCCTCCTGCATGTTTAAGCCCTGATCGCTCAAAATCTTTTTCACTCCATCCTTCTATATCCAATTTAGTCTCCCTCTTTTCCTTATTCCCTTCACTTATGACACACGAATCCTCTTTGTCAACCTTTCCTCATCCATTCTTTCCATGTCCAAACCATTTCAGCAAACCCCCTTCATTTCTCTTAGGATGTAGCATGAAAAATAATACATATTTCTAATTTAAATCAAGCTTGGAATTTTACAGGTAAGAATAAATACGATTACTACAGACTACAACTGACATTTAAAGTATACAGTCCCTGGTAATGATTTTTTGAAGAGGGCTACCAACCTAACTGGGAAATGAATAAACACGTTAGTGTAAATTCTTTGTCACTGTGTTTACTTTCTATCTACCTACCATCATTGCTCCCTTCTCAAAACTCGATGGGATGGATCAGGTATACAGAGCCTCCAAATATCATTCATACAAATCCTCAACCCATGCCCAGCAGCAAAATGAAACATGGACTTACTCTCCTGTAAAAGTACTACTTTCTTTTCCACTGTATACACTTAACTGATTCATGCTGACACATCTCTGTTCTTACCACCAAAATCAAGTTTCTCACTAGATCTATTAAATTTCTTCCTCCTTGTACTAACTACTCTATTATATATTTTCTTGACCAACCAATTATCTGCCATATGCTCTACATGACCACACAACCATAAGAGAATTTCATTCACGTAACCCCATAGTGACTTCTTCACACATAACTTTCTCACATCTTCAACCTCATATCATCTACTCTTCTAATTTCAAGTATACTTCACAAGTCATCAATCTTTTTGGCTCATATTTCTAAGCATATCCAGACCTGCATACACCTGGCTTTTAAATCCAAACATCAGCATTGGAAGAAGTAGTCCTCCAATTAAGTTTCTTGCACACCCTATACTTACATTTTTCCCATTCAGCACAGCTTTGGGTCCATTCCCAGTTTTTCCCTCTGCATGACTGCTTTCAAATTAAGCTTTCAAACAACCATCCCCATTAAACTTTAATTCCAAATAGCTAAACTCATCAAAAACTTCCAGATCTTCACCAAATAAACTCATCTAACACTTTTATTTCCCATCCCTTTCAAAAGCATACATCTTACTTTCATTCACTTTCAGCATCCTCCTAAATACATTATTGAACTAATTCACCATTCAGTCCAATTCTTCATCTAACTTAGCTAATTTCACAACATCCCTTGCATACAAAAACTGCAACAACTTCATTCTGTTCCTCCATGGTTAAATATCACACCACAATCCCCTAACCTTGCTCTCCTCTCATACAATGCTACATCCATAAAAACTTACAAACCACTGTGACATCACACAAACTCCCACATTCTTATCATACCACTTACTCTCACACATGCACTACAGTTTATTCATTTAAAAGTTCTTAACATCATTCATATCTATTTGATGTGCCTTATATTTTCATAGAGTAAATAACCAAAATGATGAAACATCTGACCAACCAGTTCTCAATGTCTGACAACTCTATTTGAAAAGACAATTTTTGTGGTTAGTATTATACCTCTTTGCATAAATTTTCATTCCATTTGTTCTAATAACTGTCTTGCCATGTGTTTTAGATATTTCTTCATGATTTACACTGTCATACATATCTAAAATTTTGAAAGCTTCCACAGAGGCCCCACACAGGATAAACTTCTTAATAGAGAAGAGATTCAGTCTTCTTTGCCTCTCATTATTAAGATATCCGGAAGTGGACATGGCAACAAATGGAACCATGGAAACGAAAGAGTCATAAGTAGAGTGAGGGGGTGCCGGTTCTTGGAGCATTGAGGAATGTGTGGAAAGAGAGGTCATTATCTGGGAGGGCAAAAATGGGTATGTTTGAAGATAAAGTAATCCCAGTAATGCTGTATGGATGTGAGGCATGGGCTGTAGTTGAGGTTGTGCTGAGGAGGGTGGATATGTTGGGAATGAAATGCTTGTGGACAATATGTGGCACAAGGTGGTTTAAAAGAGTATGTAATAAAAGGGTAAGAGAGAGGTGTTACAAGAAGAAGAATGTGGTTGACAGAGCTGAAGAGGGTCTTCTGAAATAGTTTGCACATATAGAAAGAACAAGTCAGGAGATGTTGACAAAGTGAATACATTTATCAGAAGTGGAGGGAAGAAGAAGAAGGGGAAGACCAAACGAGACATGGAAGGATGGAGTGAAAAATATTTGGAGTGGTCAGGGCCTGAGCATGCAGGAGGATGAAAGGTGTGCACAAGACAAAAGGTAATTGGAATGATGTGAGATACAAGGTGACGTGCTGTCATTGGACAGGACCAAAGCATGTAAAGTGGCTGTGGGAAACCATGAAAAGGTCTGTAAGGCCTGGTTGTAAAGAGGGGGCTCTGGTTTTGGTGCAATTCACAAGACAACCAGAGACTGGATGTGAGTGAATGTGGCCTTTCTTTGTCTGCTCCTGGTGCTACCTTGCTAATGCAGGAAATGGCTGACAACTGTGAAAGAAAAAGAAGACAAAGCAATTGAAAATTTCAAAAGGTTTCATAAATTTATATGTTACAGATTTTCAAAACGAATTCCATGTCCTTTAAGTCATGTACCCATATCACTGAAGAACAACAGAAGCTAGCAGCTGCTCGAAATAAATATTTTAATATTCCTCCATGCAATAACCTCTCTGAACCAAAACAAACACGACTTCCCTTCAACACAAATGTGCAGTGACATAAACAATGGTGATCACATACAAACATTATACATAACGGTAGAGACATGACCTAGAATGACCATGTTCTTTCTGTTGAGTTTACACATGTCAGTCTGTCATGGTAAACTGGCAAAGCAAACCTTTCTTTCTTGTACAATACCTCTTCCAATGTGTGAGGAGGTGTGGAAAGGATGTAGGCTGCTTAGATTTTCATTTCATCATACTCTTCTCTTCAGCAGTCATGATAATCTCTTCAAATGAAATCCATCCTTTAGTGGTGATGATTTAAAGCAACCAGCTAAAATATGTGAACTTGTCAATCATTAAAACAGGCAAGATACCATTTCATGCAAAGGAAGGCTATATAAGGATAACATTATTATGTTTATACATACTAAAGTAGTACTCACATACCAAGTAGTTTGATGTTATCCTTCACACATTTCGCCTCATGAGATAGGGCAGGATCTGTAAAGTTATTTTCCAAAGCTTTTCTCAAATTTTTCACTTTGACTTCTGGAGTTTTGCTTGTGAGAGCCAATTCATATGAAAGGATCTGCAATATTCAATATTTAGCTATACTGTTACGTTAATAACGACAAAGATATAATACAATATACCTTACTATGTAATTTTTCAAAAATTAATGATTCACATTTCAACAAGACAACCAGTATATCAGATGTAAATTCTGTTGTTTATGCACTATTGGGTTTCCAAGATAAATTGGACATTATTACAATAATAACATGTAGTGTACTTTTTTTGCGCTGAGTGGTGAAATCAAAGAGCCATAAAAGGAGCCAGAAAATCCGTCACAAGTTTCAAAAGGAGAAGTAAGAGCAAAGTGGGTTTTAGATGTGTTAAACTTAACTAGGTTATTCTTGTCCTAATTGGAAATCCTATCGAAATGAGTTTATTGAGGCACTTGTGATGAGATATAACTTATGACAGAGTGGATATGAAAGAAATGGTTGAATGCAGCATTCTGAATTATTTTATTTTTTGATGAAAAGTTATATCTGATCACCTTTAAAAGGCCACTGGCAGAGGACAACTCTAGCACAATGTTTCAAGAGGCTCCCATCTTACATTCCAACTGATTACTTCTACTTAATGTTCCAACCTATTAATCATAACTAACGCTCACACCTAAATGTTCCTACCTACTACCTAATGCTCTTGTCTAGGGGGAGAAGTCATTACATTGGAGATCCAAAAATCAATAAAGTAATTTTAGGGGAGATTTTAGAGTTTATCAGCCATTGTGATCCAATCACTGGTGAACATCTAAACAAAGTAAAGGAATCCCAAATCACATATGGCCATTTGCAATACCATCACCTGTCCCCACAAAGTCAAATGAATTTATACAATGTTAAACCAATAATATGACAAATGCTACCCTAAACAAATGAGAACCTCAAAGTACTGTTCTCTAATTGATGATGCAACTCCTGATTTAGCACATGTCGAACAAAGTGTGTTTACTTTGTGTTATGTTAACCTGAATCATGAAACTAACAACTACAAGGCCAAAGAAAGAAATCTCAACTTTATGGATTTGAAAAAAAGTGAAACAATTACAAGACTGATCCATGATACCCTCAGGAAGCATAATATATCGTGTCAACTCCACATTGCTGTGACCAAGGGTGTGACAATGGGAGCAACGTGAGCAGTTTCTGATGGATGTATGTCTGGTGGGTTAGAGACTTTTTGGAGTTTAATACTTGAAAGGTCAGCTGTTAATTGCTTGTCAGGTTATTTCAGTGTGTATGTGTTTTGTTACTGTTATGTTTGTTGGGCGTGAGACTATATGTTTAGAATTTGGTTTATTCAGATGTGAATACAGCAAAACATGTTTGAATAAACAGGATATTTTGATTTAAAAATGCCTGCCTACCCTATGGACATACAACTTTGGTATCAGCTTAGTAATGTGGAAACTACAGGTTGATATCTCTGACAATCGTTTGCATGTTTAGATGTTTTGCGTATCTGGAGACTTCAAGATATAGTGCAATGTAAATAGTACTTACAGCAGCATCCTCAGATTTGCCAAGCAATCTGAAAAAAGGAAAAGATTCACTCTAAATTCAATTACAACCAGCACACCATCAAGATCATAAATATCAAAAAGGATGATTTTACATCTACTGAACTTGGTACACTGCAAAATAAAGAAAAGAAACATAATAAATCAGAAAAAGTTTACAAATCAGTTTTTCTAAACCACTTAACAAAGCCTGTTTCACATCTACAGAGCTGCACAGAGAAGACCTCATGAACATCAACAATTGGTGTTATTTATGCTACAAATTGAATTTCAACTGATCTATGATAGTGGAATGAGATGCCTAAGGTTTCCAAACACGACAATTACATATGGATTCCTCAGTTATTTAATACTCATGATTTCATGAGGGTACTGCAGTACAGAATACAGCCAACTGCAAACAAAATCAAGCAGCATTTGTTATGCTGCAATGAGGACCCCTACAGATCCAGATGATAATTTACTTGGATCTGATAAAGAATGATAATGAAGAACTGGATGTTACAATAATATCAACTTATTACCATACAATTGGTGTATAGCTCAATCTCCTGAATAAGTCTATCCCAAAAAATTTCCAGCTGAAAAATTCTGATTCTTTTCCATAAATCTTATGTATAAGTAGACCCAAACTTTGAAAGGAATACCCTAAACATACCAGTACCTATCGCATACTCATTATTTAACTCCTAATCGTGCTATCACTGAAGTGTTGTACATCTTAACCTTAACCCATTATTTTACTCCAACACTTGGAAGCTTTTGGAATGCTATGCTCTCATGTAATTCCCAATAACTATGACCTGGCACTTTTTAAAACATTGGTGTTTCATTCACCCTAAAATTTGTAAATACTTTTCCTTGTTTCTTCCTTTTCCATTTCTTTACCCTTCATATATATAAATTAAGGTCAGGCATCGATGTAGACTTTTGTCTGTGACTGGAGCCTCCAATGTAAAAAAAAAATAAAAAAAAAAATAAAAACGATTCCATTTGTATAAAATTTAAGTTCTTTCTCAATTATATAGACATTTAAGCAGTCATGTTAATGCATTATGTATTTTAAAACATTCTCAAACATAAATTACTACAATAAAAGTAACTGTAAGTAAAGAAATGTACTACAGAAATATTTACCACACATCAGAACAAAAACACAAGCTTACATAATGCAGCTGTGGTATAAGAACTTAAACCTAGCCTACCATAAAATACATAACATTTATACACAGGTACTATAACCCAAAAATGCTGACAGTGGACTTTATTTTGGTACATAAGCCCAACAAAATTTCAAATGGGCAGCAGTATTCATCAATGAAGGACAAATGAAAGTTCCCCAAGGCAGCAACACAAGCCTCTCATGAAGTCTAGACACCCTCGCTCACTATTTCCTGCTCTACTGCTGTGATGTATGGACATGCATCCTCCTGCATTATCTTCAACCAAGTGCAAAGATTACCAGTTCCCACTAATACTTCAAGATGCCTAAGCATTCTTCAAGTGCTAGTTTCAAGTCCCAACATACTAAGAAGTCTCACAACTTGTGAATGACCAAGTGTACAGCAAGCTGAAAAGTACAACAAATTTATCATATCTAGAGTTAAAGCAGTAATCTATGACTTTTTCAATAGTAAATAATTATGCACAGAAAACAGATGTGTACTTGAGCAGGCAGGACCTGAGGGAACGGTCAGTCATCCACACACTTGCATCCATTAGGTAAGAGCCACTGGAAACACTGCTTTAGAGATGCTCTCTGCCTGTGGCTTGTTAAGGGAGAGGCACTAAAAGGCTAAAAAGTGGCACTGGATAATTCTGACATCTTCATGACATGAAAAATGAAACAGACCATAAAACATTACCCTAGAAATTTGATGGCTTCTGCATGGTTGTAGCGCTTTTTTAGATAACTGACATACAGCTGACTTGCATGTGGTCTCGCTTCCATTTCCTATAAAAAAATACTTTTTAGACCAAAAATATAAATTACATGCATTCTTCAAAGTACAGCTTGAGAGCTCTGATCTAATCAGTACTATTTCTAAAGGACATAATACTGATCACAGAAAATTAGTTTTGATATTAAGTATTTTGACTGAAAGTGAGCAGGCACACACTTATCAACCTGGATAATTAGATCAGTAGGGTCATAAAACAAAGATTAAACTACCTGAACAAAGTATTCATTATTTCACAATAACTAACTGCTATGAACCATCCAAGAATAAGTTGAATAAGTGGTTAAGTTCTCTACTACAGTATCTTGCTACTTATTGTCAACACAATAAGATAATTACACATGAAATTGACATAGGTGCTAGACTCATAGTAAAATTCACTCTAGTTGGTTGGTGGTATTTGTATATTTCTTATGCCTCCTCTGTGAAAAAAAAATTTCTCTCATCATCACTGATGTAGTTCATTGCTCAACAATGCTTAACCCTATAGCCATGGAATTATAATTTTACCAGATTTCCGAGGAATGTGAATTTACCAAAAAAATGTGAAAATGGTAAATGGTCCTTTTGCTACAATTCAATCAAGGTAAAAGCATAAAGTTTCCACATCTGGCATTAACATTTCTTAACAACAACATCCAACAGCAAGGTAAAAAATATATCAGGAAAAATTGAAAGGAAGTGCTTATGGTCAAATGCCTGCAAAATGGCATATACTTCCTAAAATGTAACAGAATTCTTGCTCATACTGATGAACGACTTATAAAGGACAAGAAAAAGAAGAAAATATAAGATTTAAAGAGACACTAAGCAGCCCTGTATGCCAACCCATGAGCACTCAATAAAAACATTATACTGTATATTATCAATATACATGTATAGAAGTTTTTCAGTATGTTATAAATAAGTAATAAAACAAAAACTTTTCGAACAAAAAAAATTACCCTGAACTAATCATTTGCAATTTTCGGCATTTTTGTAAAGTAACAGATTTCTTTGAAAACTCAGAATACAGACTATTTTTCATGTTCATCAAGAATCTGGGGATGAAATGTGGATTGGGGGCCTGTAAGTCCTTTAATTATGCATTTTAATTATTTCATTTTTGAAAGATATTTTCATTATCAGTTTTGTGTTTATAGGGATTATGTTGGTCTGGGGAAGCATTATGAAATAATTTCCATGATCATCTCATGCACAGAAGCCTTTCATTATGTTATATTTCAATTTAAAAAAAAGTTTTCTGGGAAAAAAACATCTCTAACTTTTTCCAGCATGTATGCTGTTTGATTTAACCATGTCCTCAGTCATTCTTTTTCATTCTTCCACCACTCTTATAACATACATGTACTTTTTTACAAGTTCTTTAATGAGCTACTTACTTAATTTCATATTAAGTCCTCTGCTTGCTCTATTCCTACATCTCATATCTGTCCTATGTCTTTACTCCTATATGTGTATGTATGCACACACACACACACACACACACACACACACACACACACACCCTAGCCTATGCCAGGTACCCATTTTATTGACCAGCCCATAAAGGAGGATGAACAGCTGGGTGGACTGTGGACTGGCTGCTGTGACTCAAGATTCAAACCTAAGTGGTTTTGATCCCAGGAAACCCATGCATGCATGATGGTCAGTGATGCTAACTAGTACATCATGGAGGTCTGAGTGTGTGTGCGTGCATGCATGTACATGCGTGTATGGTAATGCTTAAAGCAAAATGTCACTTTTGGTGAGGATGAATCATCATCAGCTGACAAGAAAGAGCAACAATTCATTAAGAACCTTCCTACCCTACAAGAACTGCAGTAGCCCCATGTACTTGGTTCCCAGAGTTACATAATAACATACCACAACCCTGTGATATATAAGGCTGGAAAAAGTTACCAAATCAAAAGTACTGTATGGATTAGGGTAGCAATAAATACAAGAAGTAAAAGTAGCCAGTGAGGAATAAGGAAGATTCATAGAGAATTACGTGAATAGTGGGAGAATAACAACAAAAAAATTCCTGGTAAATTTGCGATTTATGAAGTGTTTGAATAAACTTTTCCTCAGATCATTCAGTAACTTACCATTAGGAAACTGAGTAACTGGACAGAGGTGTATAAAGTTACACATTACTGTACTCACCTTAACAAACAGACTACTTTTGACAGTATTCCTCAGATGAAGCAATGTTGCTAATATTGCACTTCCATCCATAGTAACTAGGGCAGTATCAAGTAAGGCAAGTTTATCTTCAAGGCTACGATAACACTCTAGAGAGTAAGGCTGACCCAAAAGTATTCGGTTGATAGTATTATCTGGTGGTAATGTGAGGTTGTATCTCGAATAAGAATTCTGCAAAGAAAAGAAAACATTCACTGAAAATTCTAAGTTATGGCGTGCTAATAAACCTAAGTTATGGTGTGATCTGACTAAGTCAGCAAGTCCATATGTCCACAGACTGTTCTATGTATTATTCTTCTCTTAAAGTTCTTTCACTGTTAATCATGGATGTCATGTCTATAAATTGCATGAACATTAAAATCATGATTCATATCACTTGATTTTTTCTTCTAAAATCTGTCTATCTGTCTATTATTCTAAGACCCATAGGAGATAGGCAGCATTATACAAAGGAATACAAAGGAATTCAAACAGTAACAGACCATTGGGACCTTTTGAGGCTATTTGTGATAGTGGTAGATATTATAAACTTACACAATAGCATGCTAAAAGTTAAAGGGTATAAAGATAATTCAAAGACAATAACCTGCAAATTATCATTTTCATTGTGGAGCTAGGAACAATCACATTCACTAGACAATTAGCAAAGCAGCTTGAGAGCAATGTTCATTATCTACCAGGGTAAAAAGTTTCAGTTTATAACAAAGACGATTATACTGTACAAGAGAAATATACAGTTCCTATGCAGTAGCTAGAAATCAAACCAACTGAGAATATAATTGTGAAAAATACACAATAATTACACTGGAGACAATAATGATCTATGAGATCCTGACCTTGGAGAAACTTAGCTTGTGACATAAAGATCCATATCTTAAGATTTGTCAGGCAGCTTTGCTAGTTCTTGCTACTAATCACTATTCACAATTATAAATAAAATCCACTAAGAAAAGCTGCTATTAACTCCAACATGGAGGACTGAACATTCAAGGTTAGCCAAACATAATATCAGTTCGTAAACTAAAGAAAATGACTCATTCTATCAGTATACATCAGTATCAGCATAATAATACCTCCAAGAATCAAATACAGATCAAGTAAAATAAGTAATAACCTGGGTTTGTACCAATTTTCATAACTGTTAATATACTTAAAACATAAATCTTTATTCAGTATTGTAAGTCTATCAAAATCTTATCATCCTGTGAAGGAACAATGGGTACCACACTTAGCAAGAGGTGAACAGTAGAATATGGAATGATAAATAAGATACTGCTGTAGTGCCAGACATGTTAGATGACAGGAACCTGAGTAGTTTTGTCAGGAGAAACAATCCAAATATCCCTCAAAAGATGGCCTTCAATAGTCTTAGAAGCGAAAATTCATCAAAGAGAAGAACAATCTTTAGTAATAATGCATCTATCTGTAATAATGGCCCATTAGTTTTGATATGAACTTTTAAAACATTACACTTATAAAAAACTTACACTTATAATCTATCTATCTATCTATCAATCTGTCTATCTATCTATAGCTGTGATGCCCATTCCCTTGGGAACTCCCATTAATGGGGTGGCCACAGCAAAATTCTCCACTTATCCATGTCCTTACATGCCTCCCTTGCTTGCATCATTCCATGCATTCTTCTATCATTTCTCTCCTGCCAGTACTTTTCCACTCTACTTCCCCATGTCATAGGTGGTCTTTTTCTCACACCAACCCCTTTAATCGTACTATCACACACTCTCCTAGCAAACCCCACCTTTTGTATTCATACAACATGCTTCTCTCAAATAGTTCATTTCCACAGCCTGAATTCTTGACCCCTGTGATTCATTCTATGTCCATGTTTTGGGTGCATAGGTCAGGGTAGGGAGGACTATGCTGTCCTTCAAACCTTTCTTCACTTCCATACTTACATCTGTTATGGGACCCAGTGACTCTTCTACCTCGTACTGCTCTCCCCCTTACCTCTCCCTCCATATCACCAAACTTACCTGAGATAGCTCCCAAATACTTAAATTCTCTCACCTTTTCCAGTCTTTCTTCCCCCATACCTTCAACACAATTCAGAACACTTTCTTCTTTCACTCTATAATGTCATTCTGTTTTCTTTCAAACATCATCACTTTACTTTTACTTGCATTTACCTTCAATTGTCTTTGCTTACACACATTATAAAATACACTTACAACCTTCTGCAACTCTTTACTCTCAGGAAACATCCGCAAACAGGCTTGTCACAAGCCATCGTACCTCACCACCAAACTCCATCTCCGCACCCCCTTTCCCTACTTTTGCTGCCACCTCTCTCATCACTCCATCCATATATATGTTAAAAAGCCAGGGTGCCATCAAGTAGCCCTACCTCACATCCACATGTACTGAGAAATTCGCTCAACTCTCCATCCATTCTTGCACATACATTTGCTACTCTATAAAAGGCTTTCATACCATCCAAAAGATGTGACCCTACCCCATATATCCTTAACACATCCCATATAGCATTCCACTCGACTCTGTCATGCATTTTCTCCAGATCCATAAAGGCTGCACATAGGTTCTTACTTTTCACTAGATACTTTTCCACAGTCATATTCACTCAAAAAAATCTGTTCCACACATCCAATACCTTTCCTAAAGCCCCTTTGCTCCTCACTTATTCTGCATTCAATCACTTCTTGCATACAGTTTTCCTGGTATACTTAACAGACTTATTCCCTATAATTGTTACACACATCCCTAACACCTCTTTCATTGCATAAAAGAATAATAATTGCTTTCATCCAATCCTCAGGCACAACCTTCTATTTCCATGTAAAATTATACACCATATTTCCATATTTCAGCTGCAATACCATCCACTCCAGGTGCCTTTCCATCCTTCAGCCTCATTATTGCCCTTTTTACCTCCCTTCTTGCTATAAGCCTATGTACTTTTACCCTTTTCCTTCAATCCTCCATACCCATACAAATAACAACTGCTGCCTCACCTTCCTCTACATCCATCAGTTTTTCAAAATACTCTTTCCATCTTCTGTTCACTTCCTATTTCTGATTCAGCAAATCCCCTTCCTTACTTCTCACATTAATATTTCCACTCTTACATCAAAAACTATACTTCATTCCTTCTGAAGTGACATTTTTCACTGTTATATAAAAATAATATTATGTTATAAAAAATTTCAAACTTGAAAAATGTGAATTTTCAGGGTTGGACAGGAAATTTAGAGAGATATTTAAAGGTTAAGCCACTTACTTCTAGTCGTTTCTTTAACTGGGAAATTTCATTATCTTTAGCAGAACACTGTACACAGGAACCAGTACCTTGTCCTGAAAGAGTAAATAGATAATACATCATTATGACAAAAGTACACACACATAAATGTGTCAAACATTTCTTTAACTCCTTTGTTGTGTCAAGCAGATATATCGCTCACATATTTGCTCCCATTATTGACAACAACTGGATCTACCACATGGTGTTCGGAAAACTTCTTCCACTATTTTAAGAAGCAAAAATGCTCTCTACATACTTCAACACACCTCCATGCGTGCTGGCATCTCTGAACAAAACCACACTCATTGCTTGTACACAGATGCCAGCCAACCAACCACTTGGTGAATTCATCTTTCACTTTCCATGTTTTGGGGTTGATTCTACTGACTTAATGTATGTTATATCTTACAAATATATTCATTATTAAAGTATATCCTATATATACAGTGCATATCCTCTGATATACAATCTTATGCATGATATTTCATAAATGGCAGCTAAAATGCCTGTGCATGTCAATGCTTATTGTATTTGTGCTGGTTATTCTCCATTCAAAGGTAATGAGTACAATAAATGACCTTGGACTTTAATCTGCAGAAAAGTTACAGATGTTATAGTAGCCTGCAATATTCATTAGGATATTCTATATTCTCATACCAACACATATAAGCATACACAGTGCAGTGTGAAGTGTTTATCTATATTTGATCAGCTAACTGATTTTGCAGTGACTAGCCTCTCAACTCTCATATCATTTAACTATCAATGATCAGACTGAAAGACTTAAATGAAAGGGTTGCTAAGGATGAAAAGGAAATACATTAGAAGCCGAATGCAGATAAAGATATATGTGAGGAACTGATTACCAAGTCCCTAAGTCCAGTTCCAGAGGAAGATACATTCTCCCTAACCCTAATGAGATAGAATGGGGAAAATACAATGGAAAGCAATAAAACACAAACAAAAAATGCAAGCATGCTCTTGAAAGATCTTTATCCATGTAATGCACCTACATAGGCCTAATGAAATCTCAGGTAAGTATTCAAGAACTGTGAAGAAGCATTCAAGATGCCACTTGAGATGTTGTTCATTATAAAGATTGTATAAGACTCAATGCCAAAAGAGAGTAAAAGGGCAAATGGTATACTGGTGGCCTTTGAAAGGAATGGCTTTTAGTCATTTTGTTTTAAAATTGAAAATTATGGTATAAACTCTTGAAATGACACTAAAGGTCCTGCAATAGAGACAAATTTGTACAAAAAGAAAAAAAAATCATTTTACCATTTTGAGTATTCTTCCATTAATGATGAAATATTTAAGGATACTGTAAGTTTTTTCATAATACCTATTATAATGATGTTAAGGTAAAACAATGCTATACTAGATTCATCCTATATGTGGTGGAAAAATTGTTAGAAATCACATTCTATAACCAAAAGGTCACCTTGACAAGAATGGTTCGCCAACTGGCAGAGTATCAGAAACTCCATGGAGAGGGGGTAGATACCAGTACTGTTGCACTCCCCTACCACAAGCAGATTGACAACCAAGGGCTTAGCAGAAGTGTTTAACCATTTATACAAAGCTGTGGCCCTCATTAATGACATGGATACCATCTCTGAATGTGCCTTGGGGTTCTCTTCAACAGTTACAGATCCTTCATATGCTTATAAAGAAATTTGTAGAGACAGAAAAAGGCAGGCCACATAGTTAACACTGGCTACTTTTTCAAAAGACCAAGGGAAACCTCTCCTCTTCCTCTTCCCTCTCCACTTGAAACAGTTGTTGAATCAGATAATTCAGGTGGGTACTTTACACAAGCATAGTCCCTTTACTGCCCCTCCTCTGAATTATCACTCCATCACCACCTCAAGCAATAATCACCATCATTCTCAGAAAGTATGATTAAATTTTGTCTAATCTACCCATGATATGGCAACACAAGTTGAATCAGTCTAAATTACAAAATGTTCTTTAAAGAAAGTAATATACTAATGGGAAGCTAAGTTATTAAGAACATACCTTGTACATAAGTTATCTGGGGAAATATTTGGTCAGGAACATAACACCCCCTTTATAACTTGGGTTTAAGTGACTCATATAATGGCAATCTACTAGTACAACAGGAACACAGGAACACAGTCATGTAGTTATACAAGGGCCCTGGTACATACTTTCACAGAGATAAGGGAAAATGCAGCAAACAAAAGGCCATTATCTTAAACAATCATGGACTGTAAAACACTGTAAACAGTGCAATGTGTTACTAACAGCTTCTTATATCATAAGCAGACAACTACTACAAACAAGAATTACACACTCTTAACCTGCGATACTTCCTTATTCATGGCTTTCACATAATGAGCTGCAGCACTTTTCACAAAACAAACTAGACTACAGTTGCCTATGGTGCTTATCCATGCCCATCCTAAACTAATGGATCAACAACAAACTGCCCAGGCTAAACTGTGGAAGAAAGATGGACATACAAAAAGACTTACTGACAAAGAAGAAACAAAATGCCCTACCCACAGAAGAGCATGAGTAAAACTGTTTATCATTTCATATCTAAGGCTATTCAATTTAAAGCTGGACAGACATGCATGCTTTTTTACTGCTAAAAGTATGACTTTACAAAAAAAAGTTTTGTACTGTTACCTTGTGAGGAGTTCCACTTGATTGAGACTGAAGGCGGCTTCCATGAATCTAGTTTTTCACCTATAGCCTTCCCAACGCCTTTAGCCAGCTTCCCACTGCTATTTCCTGCACTCCCAGCATCCACTTTATGACATGGAATTAAACAGTCATAAACTTAGTGTTCATAAAAATGATGGCTTTGAGGTAAGAAAACATATTTCTCGACTAGCGAAGAGAACTTACTCAGAGAAAGTTGAAACACAATTCAATCCCCCAAAAAAGGTGTACCCACCAGGATTTCACCCTCTTCATTCATTATAATATCTATGAAACCAGCTAATATTTGCTAAAAGACTCAACAACCATAGCACAACTAATTCAGAACTAATGTCATTAGCATGATGGTGAGGTGGCATCTCCAAGTCACTATCTCATCTCTCACTAGCCTTTGAAGTCTGTTCCCCATGAATGTTACTGTTAGGACTCAAGAAATGGATGAAGGAATGGGAAATAATTGGACTTTGCCTCTGCTGCAGAAATGGTTCTTTATAACTGATAGTTTAATATTTTTCACCTATGCACAGAGCTCTATGAGTATCACACAGCACACACTCTAACCTTACACTACACTATAGTTGTGTTCCTGAAAAAGTCCATGTATCTTGGAAAAGCATTTGGAGTTAATCATAATAAATACCAGCCCCTCTCTTAACCAACTCCTACATGGCCTCAAAATTTTTTCCTAAATAGTGTTCAATAAGATTATGGCTTTCTTTAAGAGCTAGTGACATATATGAATGAACTCCCGAGGTGTAGCAGTTAGCATTCTGGACTGTGACGCATTCACGGGCCGCGCATTCTTGAGCACATAGGTTCAAATCCTGGTTACAGCAGACAATTCACAGTTAACCCAGCTGTTCATCCACCCCTAGGGGTTGGTCGATAAAATGGGTACCTGACTCAGGTTAGGGTATATATATTCGCCTTTTCCCGCATTAGCGAGGTAGCGTTAAGAACAGAGGACTGAGCCTTTGAGGGAAAATCCTCACTTGG
>JAYMFT010023940.1:0-31031 GCA_038088735.1 Panulirus argus
TGTATATATATATATATATATATATATATATATATATATATATATATATAACCACGAGGAAAATGAAGAAGATAGGTTCCCAAGTGCACTTTCGTGTAATGATCACATCGTCAAGGGAGATACAAGAATGAGACAGAAACGTAGAACAGTCAGTTGATGTACAAGGAAGAGACGTGGCTAAGACGCCATTGGTAAACGATATGATCATTACACGAAAGTGCACTCAAGAACTTTACGTATTAGGGATAAGAATGGATTGGTTTGAAACGAGAAGTTCTTTGACGAGACTCTCATGTGTGTCTTCAACTGACGGTGATACAACGTCGGCAAACATGACTTTCCATACGTGTTGTAACCGCAGGTAGGCGGAGTCCGGCAGCACCTCTCTCTCTCTCTCTCTCTCTCTGTGTATATATATATATATATATATATATATATATATATATATATATATATATATAAATAAATAATATGTATGAAAAAAAATGTATATGTATATTTTTTTATGCATATTTGCCATTTCCCGTGTTAGCAAGGTAGCGTTAAGAACAGAGGATTGAGCCTTAAGAGGGAAAATCCTCACTTGGCCCCCTTGTCTGTTCCTTCTTTTGGAAAAGCAAAAACAGGAGGGGAGGATTTCCAGCCCCCCACTCCCTCCCCTTTTAGTCGCCTTTTACGTCATGCAGGGAGTATGTGGGAAGTATTCTTTCTTCCCTATCCCCAGGGATATATATGTATATATATGGTTGTAGTGATAAGAGAGATGAAAGCAAAACTGGGGAAAGGGAGTGCAGAGAGGGAGCGTGGTAGGTTTAATGCCAATACCAGTTTTTCATGTTGAGTGAGCAATAATCAGCAATTTGTATTTGCTGACATGTCATATTTGGTGTAGTTAACATTCAGATTAACAAATATAATGATATTGCTTCCTATTTGCTGTATTATATGGTCAGAGTTCAAACTCTTGATGTCACCCTTGGCCCTGGCTCTGGGCCTCAAGAAATCCTTCATGGAGCTTACATTATAAAAGGTGTATCTGGTGCCATTTCTTGGATAGAAATGTTGATATGCATTAGTTGTATGCCACAACTATTTTATATGATATTTTTATATTTGAAATAGTAGTGTAATCAAAGGAGCTTGTGTATTTTGCTATAGTAAAAGTGATAGCTGCTAAAGGAATATATTTTGTGAGATGGTAGCAGTGTGGCTGCCCAGACTGTGGACTGTGGCTCAAAATCTAAGACACTCTTTGAATCTGAATATAATGGGTAAACATATCTTAATTAAAATTTAAGATTGGAACCCTGAGGTAAACTTCATGTTGACTGTATATTATACTTTACTTTTTTTTTAGCAAGTAATACCTAGCTCAAAGTCTGTTTTAATGTCGCATGTTGACTCATGACTTTAAGCACATCTATGAAGATAGTCCTCACCTCTGCTACGACCACAACACTGCATTATAGAGGCAGGGATGGATCCAGGATTTTTGGAAGGAGAGAGCGGGTTACTCAGGTGGTCAGGGTTACAAGTAAGCCATGTCTAGTGAGGTTTAATGCCAGAATTTGGGAAAATGTTTGACATTTTTTAAGTTATATGCATGTAAGTAATGCTTGTTTACCATCCTATTTATGATAATAGAAAAATCTCTTTGTAATAGATTACTTTGAATAGTTGGGCCAGTAGTTATCACCATGGCTGGCCATTGCAACATGAACATAACCAGTGAAAGCTTGGATGGAATTTTGAGTAAGAAATTATGGTGATCCCTTTAATAGTTACAAATACACCCCAGCTCTGTTTGCTCATGTAATCAGTCTCCAGACCATGTTAATCCCCACCACTATACCTGTCCCTCCAGCACCAGGGAGGAGTAGTGCAGAACTTTAAGAAAGGGGCAGCTCAGCTTTAGAGTGTGTAGCTGTTGACAAGATATCCATGGATGGAGGGAAAGAGCGTCAAAAAAGAGAGAAGGTGCTTGAGTCAGTGTCCACATCGCAACCCAGAGACATATTTGGAAATATGGTGCTCAGAAACGTATTTTGGTGACATTTGAAGCATAAATCTGCAGGATGAGATTTGCACTCATATTAGACAATTATTTTATTTTATTATTTAAATATTTGAAGAGCACTAAAAGCTCACTGTAATGAATATTGACTTGTCAGTTACTTTTACTGACAAAATATAAAACGAGATTTCAGCTATGAATTTATGCTACTTGTTTGGTTTAAATATTAACATCAAGTTTTGCCTTCATATACTGCACCAATGATAATTACGATAATCATATTCTCTTTTTCCCTTATTAGGGTTTTCCAGTGTTACTTATCAGCAACTTATCTGCACTGGTGGCTGATTTGAGTGAGAAACTGTAGAAGTTAGTGACTGAGTTTGGACAAGTCTGTGAAAGAAGAAAGTTGAAAGTAAATGTGAATAAGAGCAAGGTTATTAGGTTCAGCAAGGTTGAGGGACATGTTAGCTGGGATGTAAGTTTGAATGGAGAAGAATTGATGGAAGTGAAGTGTTTTAAATATTTGGAGTGGACTTGGCAGTGAATGGAACCATGGAAGCAGAAGTGAGTCGTAAGGTGGGGGAGGGGGCAAAGGTTCTGGGAGCAAATGAAGAATGTGTGGAAAGAGAGAACATTATCACTGAAAGCAAAAATGGGTATGTTTAAAGGGATAGTATTTCCAACAATATTATATGGTTGTGAGGCATGGGCTATAGATAGGATTGTATGGAGGAGGATGGATGTGTTGGAAATGAATTGTTTGAGGACAATATGTGGTGTGAGATGGTTTGATTGAGTAAGTAATGAAACAATAAGATAGATGTGTGGTAATAAAAACAGTGTGGTTTAGAGAGCAGAAGAGGGTGTGTTGAAATGGTTTGGACATATGTAGAGAATGAGTGAGGAAAAGTTGACAAAGAGGATATATGTTTCAGAGGTGGAGGTAGATGGATGGAATGAAAAAGATTTTGAGCAATCGGTGCCTAAACATGCAGGACGGTGAAAGGCGTGCATGGAATAGAGTGAATTAGAGAGATGTATACTGGGGTCGACATGCTATCAGTGGACTGAACCAGGGCATGTGAAACGTCTGGGGTAGACCATGGAAAGGTCTGTGGACCCTTGATGTGGATAGGAAGCTGTGGTTTCAATGCATCACACATGACAGCTGAAGACTGAGTGTGAGTGAATGTGGCCTTTTTTTGAGTGTTTCCTAGTGCTATCTTGTTAGTGCAGGGGGTGGTGATGCTGTTTCCTGTGGGGTGGAGTGGCACTGGGAATGGATGAAGGTGAGCAAGCATGAGTATGTACATGTGTGTATATGTATATGTTGATATGTGTATATATGTTTATGTATGTGTGTGTGCTTGTATGTATATATGTGTGTATATGAGTAGATGGGTCTTTCTTCGTCTGTTTCCTGGCGCTACCTCGCTGATGCAGGAAATGGCGATCAAGTATAATGAATGAATAATAAATATACTTATCAAGTCTTTTCTTGATTGCTTATCCTGACTTAATCCCTTTTGATTGTGTTTTCTCTAAAAGTGTTGTATTGATCTGTGTTGTGTACACATTTAACCACCCTTGAATATTGCACATCACATAACATGAGGGTGAATATATTTTCAGATATTTCGTAATGCTACAAATGATTACTGTACAGAATGTGTTGTGTGACAAAACTTTTAGGGAGTAGGCAAAATTATCACCCCAAATAATAATTCACATTGATTTCTCACTCCAAAACCAGTTAAACCGTAAACAAATAAAATTTTTGTTTTATGGTTGGATGATTAATAATCAGTGACTGAATTAGACTGAATCCTCTTGTCAGCAACACTTACCTAAATTTGCTTTATTGAATTCATAAAGGTGGTGTTAGCACCCATGTATCTTCCTTAGATGCATCCCTGGACCACTATACAGGAACATTACTATCACTAGCATCCTTTTCGATTTTCAGAAATACCCTAATATATAACCTGTCACTGCTTCACTGTAACATGCCATCCTTCAGCTAATGTAGTTACCTCTGTCACAAACCCATAATCCTTATTTCCCTTGTCATCCTGTCACTACCCATAAACAATGCCCAACCTCACTATCCTTGTTATCCTTGTCACTACCTCACAACCTTCTACTACCTCTGTTTCTTTCATCAGTACCTCAGAGCCCCCTTTACTCATGTCATCTCATTATAACAGTATAACATTATAATCTCCACCTCTAACTCTGTCATTTACCATCACTAGACTTCCCATCACTTCCTAAAAAATATCATTAACCTTTTCAACCCCTGTATCTCCACCCCCTTCCCTATGCTCTTGATAACATCCCAGAGTCAATTTCTATCAGTTGACTTATTGAAAAGGTTGGAAGCATTGCTACATCAGGTCATACAAGCACAAATACATTCACATTAACTCCTCCATGCACTTCATCCATACACACACATTGTATTGTCATATAAGACATTCACTGAATTTAATCTTATTTATTTTCTTTGCTATTGCCTTGCCCCAAAAGATTATGACATTTTCATTCATTTCTTTCATACTTGCTTGATGTTTCCTGCATCTGCAAGATAGCACCAGGAACAGATGAAGAAAAGCTTTCATTTACGAACATCCACTTTCTAACTTTCATGTGCAATGCACCAAGACCACTGGCCTCCATCCACAACCAGGCCCCACAGACCTTTTCATGGTTTACCCTGATACTTCATATGCCATGGTTCACTCCTTTGACAGCATGTCAACCCCTTATACCACATCACTCCAGTTCACTCTATCCTGTGCACACCTTTCACCCTCCTGCATGTTCAGGCCACAAGCACTCAAGACCCTGTTCATTCCATCCTGCTGTCTCCAATTAGGTCTTCCTATTCTCTTTGTTCTCTCCACTTCTGATACATATATATATATTCTTTGTTAACCTCTCTTCACTCATTCTGTCCATATGTCCAAACCATTTCAGCACAACCTCTTCAGCTCTCTCAACTATACTTTATTTATTACCACACTTCTCTCCTATCATTACTTATTCGATCAACCCTCCTCACAGCTCATATGGTCCTTAGACATTTCCTTTCCAAAACATTAATCCTCTTTTTATACTGTCTGATTTGTAGCCCATGCCTCACATCCTTACAATATTGTCAGGACTGCTATACCTTCAGACATACCCATTTTTTCCCTCCCAGATAGTAAGCTGTCCATGAATTCCTCATTGTTCCCAGAACCTTCACCTCCCCCTAACTGTAGCTTCCATGGTTCCATTTGCTGCAAAATCCACTCCCAGTTATTTAAAGCACTTCACTTTTAAGTTTTCTTCATTCTTCACAAACCCAAACTAACCTGTCTCTTTCCATTGCAAAACATAGTATCCTTGCTTTTATGCATATTTATACCATCAACTTTCTTTCACACACTCTCCCAAGCTCAGACACCAACTTCAGCAGTTTCTCACTCAGATCTGCCACCAGCGCTGTGTCATTAGCAATTAACAACTAACTCACCTCTTAGGGCCCCCACCCACAGCAGACTGCATTATACCTGCCCCTCTCTCCAAAACCCTTGCATTTACCTCCTTCACCAGCCCATTCATAAACAAATTTAACAGCCATGGTGACATCACACTCCTGCTGAGACCCATCTTAGCTTGGAATCATTCATTCTCTTCCTCACCTACTTGCATATATGCCTTACTCTCTTGATAAAAACTCCTCACTGCTTCTACTAGCTTTTCTTTCATACCATATATTTGTATCATCTTACACAAGGCATCTCCATCATCCCTACTCAGTGCTTTCTCCAGACACATAAATTTCACACACAAATCCCTCTGTTTCTCCAAGTATTGCTCACCCACATTCTTCAAAGAAAACACCTGATCCACACATTATCTACCTTTACTGAAATCAAATTTTTCTTCCACAGTCAGATGATCTGTGCATGCCACTACTCTGTCATTAACCATTTTCCATACATGTTACCAGGTACACTCAACAAACATATGCTTTTATACTTCAAACATTCACCTCTGCCACTTGCCTTTGTACAATGACATTTACAGTGTTGATTTTAGGGGTACTGAGGATAACAGAATTTTTTCCCATGTATTCTTGTCAACAGAAGAGACCTGCATAGGCTACTAATGGTGCAATGATTTAGCTGGTTATTTAAACAGAGGAGGAAGATGTTAGCATATCAGTTGATGTTAGCTGCTGTGTAATGGTTAAAACATGACACTGAAAATACCTTGTTCTGTGGTTGCATGAATTCATTGGGGTGTTACAGTACTTTTATTGTTTGTTTTCATATCAAATAGAAGACTGTTGTCTTTGTTCTGGACTGTTTGAACAAGTAATCCCCACTCAATTAATTGCCTCATTAGTATATGATTAGTACATAGCTTTTGGCTTGGCATTTTGGTTCAGAAGAAAGGTTTGAAGCCTGAGAGACTTTACTGAGTCATTAAGTGTGCTAAGAGTAGGGTTAGTCTCCAGTAAACAATTGGGATTTGTTCCTGGAGATCACAGCTTAACAGAAACAGGTAGTAGACCTCATTTTATCATAGGATTTAATGGAATTATAGGAGTTTACATTTCCAAGGAGATTTCTTAGCCTGATTTGCATGCTATAAGATGAGTAAAATATGAAAAACTGTACAGTATAATGCAGATACATTATAAATGTTGTATTTAATAAAGGAATATTTACTTAAAGTACCTTACAGAAGTAAAATTAATACTGTAGATAACATGGTATACATAAAGTTGCTGTGGTTCTGGCATGGTAGGTGGAGGTTCTGCCCATTTTAGCAATGGGTTGATGAGCTTTCAGATGCTACAGTATGTCTAACAGTATCTTTGCAACTGTTGCTCTTTCTGCTCCCTTCCTTCCCTGAAATGCAATACTCATTGAATGATTTACTACAAAGTGTTTAAACACAATACAATGTAAATATTCTAGGTTGTATGCCCATTATAACTCACATGAGTCTGACACTATCACAGACATGCAGCCATTTGCTAGCAAAGAATTACTCTGCAGAGTGATCACTTGGTATTGCCATGTACTGTAACATTTTCGTAATATTTTACATATTTCTGATGTTTTATGCATAGTATCTCAAATATTTCTTCAGACAATGTGCATAATACTGTATACATGTTGATAGCAATGCCACTTTCCAGCTAATAATAACCTTGGCAAATAATCACTTGCACCTGCTATTATTTGTATGGGTTTAGAAAGTTTTTCAGTTTCAGTTATTTTTCTGAATGTGTTATTTAATACCTTTTTTGATGAGCACTGTATCTATAAAACACTAGAGTGGGACACTAGGAAGTGTGAAGGGTGCAGGTATATTACCAACCATCCTGCAAAACTTCATGCAATTAAATAATAGAGCTGAGTAAGGAGCATAGTAATAGTCTTTGTTGTAAGGAATAGGATATCATATTGCTGATTATATGTGGTCCTTGGTAACAACAGATGAATAATGGAGATTATGTGACAACGTTTGATATTGATGTAATACATGAATAGATTATAGGCTTTAGCAGTAATATCTATCAATTAATCTACTATTTGATTTGCTCTTGAAAAATGCCATTAGCCCATTGCACTATGGTTACCCATTGCCTCAGAAAAGAGTCTTTCAGATTTACATCTTTTCTTTTTCTAATTGCAGGTTAAATTTCAGTGTGAGGTTTGCCTTGAAGACTATGACAGTAAAGAGCGACGACCACGTTCCCTAAGCTGTGGGCATTCCTTTTGCACAAGCTGTATCACTGAAACTCTTATAAGAGGTCCTTTGCAGTGCCCATTTTGTCGCAAAACTCACAATACACAAGTTACTGTGGCTTCTGAGGTTCCTGTCAATTATGTTGTTGATAGTATGATACAAGAACAATTATCAGTCCTATAATGTTTTGATATTAGTGAAGTGGATTACCCATGATACTCTCAGCAAGTGATTAACCGTGAATACTTAACGAGTTGCAGTTTGCCTCTATGACTGTAGTCAATTCTTGATGAAATATTTGACATTTTCAAAATTAAGCTGTTTCTGTTACAGTATACCAATATAGTCTGGTGAAAAAAGACTATTAGTGTTGAAATTATACTGCTTCATAGGTGATAGTTGTTTTCCTTAAATCTTACCAGTTAAGTTGATCTTGAGCTAAGTGCCTTCAGAGAAAATTCATGATTATTCAGGTATTGAAAAATAATCAACACATAATCTGTTGGTCTTCCTGATGAAGTTAGGTTTCTGTTATATTAAGTTGAAGTAATAGGGTATTTATAATAGAATTAATTGAATGGTATTTTATTTTCATACATATTCGCCATTTCCCACGTTAGCGAGGTAGCGTTAAGAACAGAGGACTGAGCCTTAGAGGAAAAAATCCTCACTTGGCCCCCTTCTCTATTCCTTCTTTTGGAAAAGTGAAAACAAGAGGGGAGGATTTCTAGCTCCCCGCTCCCTAATATAATTAATATAAAAATGTTTTAATTATTTTTTGTACTTGTTTGTTGTTTCCCTCACCAGTGAGGTAGCACTAGGAACAGACAAAGAAAGGTCTCATTCACTTACATCCATTCTCTAGTTGTCATGTGGAATGCATTGAAACTATAGACCCCTATCCACAGCATAACACTACTGTTACTAGACTCCACCTGCTGGAGGCTACACAACAAATGAAAAGTCACCTTTGGCAAGGATATATCATTGGGAATACAGTTTCGTCAGAACTTTTCACTCTAAAATAGCCTACATTTCCCTGCTACTGGAAGTAGTGCACCTTTGGGCTGCAGGAGCTTTAGAAAGGTCCTAGATAACACCAGGATTCTTTCATAGAAATAACTGGATCCACGTAGCATATCAGGGATGTGCCATGATAGGGCAGAACTACTCAAGGTAAACCATGAAATAATCTCTGGAGCTTGGCTGTGGACATTAGGTTCTTCTTTCAATATATTACACACTTGTCCCTTCTATGTATGGGCTTAGTATGCATGGTTTTACTCTTGCAGATTTTGTACTTTAGCACCAGTCTCAGAAAATGTAGGGTGGATTTCACTCCTGTGTACTGCCTTTGCCCAGACTTACTACTTCCTAGAAGAGACATCTCATATCCAATTGTTACTTTTGATTTTGCCGTTTGAGTACACCCTCCCATTAACTTCTGCTTCCCTTCCTCATACTCATTTTCTTACTGTAGAAATATTTAGTTCAGTTGTACGTGTAAGAAGGTAACAAGCATTAAAGATCATCCATGTAAACTTGGAGATGGTGTAAGTTCTTCATATATACTGTGCTTTTTATTGAGGAACAGACTTATCTATTGTTCATCCTTCAATACTAAAATAAGTACTAATAAATGGATAGCACTTGTATGCAATGTGGCCTAATAAAAATTGCTCAAAACATATAGATGAGCACTAGCCAGATTCTTGTTTTTTGGCATAGCAAAATAGCAGTGAGTTGATCATCAGGTGTTCACATGGATATATAGTACCGACATAAACATTGTGCACAGGATACAGTGAATTAGAATAATGTAGTATACTGGGGTTGACATGCTGGCAGTGGACTGAACCAGGGCATGTGAAGTGTGTAGGGTAAACCATGGAAAGGCCTGTTGGGCCTGGTTGTGGAAAGGTAGCTGTGGTTTTGATGCATTACACATGGCAGCTTGAAAATGGATGCGAGCTGATGTGACCTTTTTTTTTGTTCCTGGCACTACCTCGCTAAAGAAGGAAACAGCGATCAAATATGGAAAAAATGTATTACACGTCATGGCCATTCAGCAACAATTAAAACAAGTGGCATTCATTGATTTGTAGATATGGTGATCATGCCTTTAGGAGCAGATAGTGGGTAAAACACAGGATGTTATTGGGATATTGTCTTTTCATCATCCCAAACAAAGTGGCTCCTTCTCATATCCCATGCTCATTTATGAAACTCTGTTAGGAAGAAATGGCTGTTATTTTGCATTTACGTAAAGAAAGCATTTGTGATGAGGGATTAGAAGTGTCCTTGATCAATACATTTCAGATAGTACTGTCAAGCTTTAGTGGATATATTCAAATCCTTTAGACTCGGCTTCAGAGTCAAAACATTTGCAGTACTTTTGTGCTCTGCATGTTGGAGATTCCTTGTTAAACATTTATAATTGTGTAGTTACTCAAGAGATAAGTGAAGTCACTGGCCTGAGACTTAAAGCTAAAATGCAGCATATATTTTGTGGTAAGTTATGTTAGTTAAGCCTTAGGGCAGTATGATGAAGCTGGCACACTTGAAACAAAAATGTGTGTAGTGTAGTACCTGAGTTGAAAGTCAAAATGTTTACTTGTGACTATTGCCACTAAAGTGTGAAGTCACAGATAGTGAGCTACTACAATGAGAACCAGAATATGCAAGAAATAATGGCCTAACCTCTGTTAGCCACAATGCAGCATTATTTGATAGTGGTGGTTAATTTCTCCCCACCTTATTATTGCAATTGTTTAATGAATAGATAGTATTGGGCTTGGATACTTTGAGCAGCTAATCAGGATGTAGATCTACTTCTGTTTCATTTATTGGAATTTTAAAGTATGTGTAAAATGTTAGGATAGCCAGATTTGATTTAATCCTCTAACTTCACACTCAGCCCTTAAATATATATACTCCAGGCACATCTCCAGGTGTTTATGTACATATTTAGCTTTCCCACCTCACTTTCAAAGCTAATCTCTGGATAGAAGGATATGAGGACATATGGGTGCTGTATGCCTTCGGAATTCAGTCATGCTCAGTTACCCTTGCCATTTGAGAGAGGGAGGTATCATGCAGTTTGTGCAGATGTTATTACCATAGCCACAAAGATATCTCTTCCAGATGATATCATTATTAATGACAATTTATATTTTAAATTTTGTTGATTATAAATGATTAAAAACAAAATAGTAATCAGTCACTGTATAAAATAGAAAAATAAGCATTGAAGCATGCATGATGGCAATACTTCCAGTTATATATAATACTGGTGGTGCAGAAGCTTGTCTCTAGATATGAGTTTGCTAAATATACTTTTACCTTCTTTACCTCTCAAGTCTATGAGGTAACATCGTGTAAAAATGGTTGAGAAAAATTACGTTGTACATGAGTTAAAAGAATCTAATGGGTTAAGTTTTCACTCTCATGTTTATTAAATGTCCTTTTCTTCTAGTTGTATGAAAAATGATCTTAACCACACTTAATGAGAAAAATTTTTTGTACAATAATGAGAAAAAATCCAAAGGGTTAAGTTTTCACTCCATGTTTATTATATGCCTTTTTTTCTAGTTGTAGGAAAAATGTTTTTACTTTACCAAATGTTAAAAATTTTTCATACAGTAATGAAAAACAATACAAAAGTAAATTCTCTTGTAAAATTTATGCATAAGCTGCTATTCCAGCAGTATCAGAGATAAGAAAGGATGAATGAATTATGATGATTGAGGATTTGAGTACTGTAGACAGCATACATAAATTTAAGGAGTTGTTTGATAGTAGAGAATGTTCAAGTGTTCGGGCACCACAAGTGTAAAGCTCCCTCCCATACAGTACAAATAGGTAATTACAGTGTTGCTACCGTGGAAGTCTTATAATTCATTGTTGCTCTGCATGTGGATCGAAGTAGTGATTATTGTTCTGCTCTTACTCTATTATAATCAATAAATAATTTGCACATACTTTATCAGTAACAAAGTATTGTACACTGATATTTAATATATATCAGCCGTATTTAGTAGGTAGCCACCAACCAAGGAGATATATTACCAGTGCTACCCACCTGGGTATTGGGAGGGTTAGTGACAGCTTCATAGTAATCCAGCACCTCAGTGGTTGTCAAGTTGCACTCCTCTGATCCAGGTAGCTGTCTTTTCCTTTAGCCTCACCCACACATGGACTGCTGGCATTATGTCCACAAACATACAATATCTTCTTGACCGACATAACGCTTGATAACACTTAACTCACACATCTCATTCTTCATAACCTTAGATCTTTCTGTGGTGAGCCTTGCCTTTTGAAAAATGGTAGGAACAATAGATAGACGTAGTTGGTAGGAACATTAGGCAGGAGCATTTAGGTAGAAATAGTAGGTTGGAACATTAGGTAGAAGTAGTCAGAAGGAACATTAGTTAGGAGCCTCTGGAAACATTGCGCTAGAGTTGCCCTTTTTCAGTGGCCTACCAAAGGCAAGGCACTAAAGGGTAAGAAATGGCACTGAAGACTTTTTTGCCATGCCCACCCCTTTGCAGGAGTTCCCAGAGGGAACGGGCTTCAGATGTATAAGTAGATAGATAGATCAGCAAAATTGTGAAATTTGTGGCAGTACAGAAAGATTTACTGCATATTACTGTACATTCCTATCTTTTCTCTGGTGGATGACTTAGTAGATACATACTGCAAAGGCATTCAGCCTTAATATGCCCCCGTACTCCTATCCAGAACCGAGCCTTGAAGCTGTGATGGAAAATCTCAATTCATAGGTCTAAAGATGGAGAGGTTGCCCAAATGCACATAGATCTACAGGTACTTAACTACTTAAATAGAGAGATTACAGGGTTAAAAACTTTATAACTAAATTTATAGTAGGACTCAGAAACTAAATTTATGTCCTTGTAGTTGAGAATTTATTTTACAGATCTTTGTTGTTGTTGTTGAGGATATTGATACTACCATAGGTAAACATCCTGTTTTTCTCTGCATATTACAATGCCATGTCAGTGATGAAATAGGTGTCTTATTTAAGGTAATTTTGTAAGTTAAAAGAATAAAAAAGCATTCATATTGCCTTATGAAAATTGGACTGCTTCCTTAAAAGTAAATTTTAACCAAACTAATTTTTGAAGATGGAAACAATTAGAAAATAAACCTTTAAAGAGAAAGACAACCAAGCTGTTTTACTATGTATATTGAGGATAATAAATTGATCATATATATAGAAGTTGTTGACATTTGTGGCATAGGACTTTATGTTTTTGTAGAACGAATATAAATATTTTGATTATAAACCAATGAAAAATCTGAAAATTGTAAAATAAAGATTGGTATACCAGAAATAGAAGTTTTGTGCTCGTATTCCTTGTAATGTGGTAATTTTGGTGATGGAGAATGGCATGTCTTACACAGGAGATCTCATCTATCCATTTACTTTGCAGGAAACAGAACAAAGGGGTGCAGATGTTCAAGCAGCAGGTATCATATTCATACTGCAAGCACACTGTTTTTGTGTTTATAGGGGTTGAATAGGAATGAAACCACCTGATTCTGATTTCTACTTGATTTGTGTTATTTTGCTCCATTGTCAGACCAAAGGCCTCCTTCCTTCCTCCCCTGCCGTCCTTTGGAACTCCCTATTGCACATTATTTTTTAATGAAGCTTTCATGAGTAATCCCTAGTAGCTTTCACCGTAATTAAATGTACATTTAATATTTCTTTTTGTGTTGATCAGTAGTTTCACTTTTCAGGTGACCAACATGACACAGGCAGAACATGCCCCAGTCAAGGCCATCTTCTTTGAAAGAAAAATATCATAAGAGATAAGGAATGTAAAAGTTAATCAGGTTACTGTAAATAATTGCAGACCTGATTTTTAATTAAGGGTAGAATGGATTCAGGGAAAGATAAAGACAAAAGATGGAAGAGAATTCCACAGCTTAGTTGTTCAATGTAATAAAGGGGAACTGTATTTTTATGGTCAGTCATCAAGTAGCTGGTCACACAAAATATGAAGGAATCCTAAGGGTTCTGTTCCAAACCCTACACTTTTCATCTTTTATATTAATGATATCCTTTCTTGAACAAATAAGCAAAGCATTCATACACCTATGATGCAGCACCATGTTCCTCCACTTCTTTTAATTCCATTCCATCTTTTCTTGCTTGATCTATGTCCTGTCTGAACACAACTGCCCCAATACCCCCTCAGACAGGATTATTTTGTAGGGCAGTTGCAACCTATGTTTAATGCCTCTAAAAAACAACTTTTTCGTATTTCCCATTTTCAAAATCCTGTACAACTTTGCAACTTCCTCTCATGGTTCTGTAATTCCATCACTTAACAAAATCAACTTACTTGGTATCACCATAACATGTAATCCACTCTGGGAACCCCACATTAAACAAATAGCTAAGCCAGCTTTTACAAAACTGGAAGACTTGTTCAGATGCCAAAAATTCCTCATATTTTAACAGTTCCTTTGATTGTGTAAAGGACTAAGTGTTCCTTCTATGAAGCATTGCTTTCAAATCTAAAGAGGTTTTCACTCTTGAATATATACTTGATAGACGAGAGTTTAAAACAATCAAACTTTACTCTTACAATCTGACCTCAAAATTTGATTTACTTGCCCAGTGTTGCAGTGGTCTCTTCTTTACTATAGATATTACTTTGGTTTCTGGCTGTCTGGGCACCGTCACCAGCTAGATCTCATACGACTTGGTAAGCCACTGCATCACATGATTATTGTGTTTCTTAACAGTTTCAACATGCTCATTTTTATATGGCTTTTTCACCTCCCAAAACATTTGGAATATTTTTTCCTTTCACTCATATCTTTTTTGCCCTTTTTATACTTAAGGCCTGACCTTGAAGAGGCCTTTTGTCTATAAAGAGCTTACAGCACAAAAAACATAGCAGACTTTGTCTTCTTTGTACAGTATAAACAATTCTTTACCAACAATAAAAATTCTTTTCTTGTCTCAATATATAAAAATCCTGACTAGTATACTATGAAGACTGTGTGTTTCAAGCTGTTCAGATCATCCTTCCTATTGGCCCTAGTCATTAGTAGTTGAATGTTACTTTAGGTGACATTTCATGTTCTCATATTCTATACTGACCAAAATGCTTTTTGAACAAAGCAAAATGCTTCAACCTGTGGTAGGGGACTCACTATGATCCCTCTACCAAGTGTTATGTTCTAAATTTCTGGGAAGACAGCTTGAACATTTTTGTCAGTGGTGTTGTATTCAGAAGCACGTGTCAATGTGGGTGATAGATTGATGTGGGATTATTTTTTCTCTTGTTTTTTCAACAAATGAAGTACCAAATTAGGTTGGGAGACAATACGGTGGAATGACTCAGAAAATTTGAATATTTAGGTTCGGTACTATGCAAAAATGGTGAGATGTATATATGTATATATGAGAAACTAGATGACTTAGCAAATGGGCACTAATACCAAATTTTCTGAGGCAGATTTGCACTCCTGCTAAATGCTTCCTCATTAATGAGTTAACTAAAGGATGAAGAATTCAAGGTGCTTTTATGAAGTAAATATATTCCAAAGTCTAGTGCCATTTTCCCTGGATAAATAAAGTGGTTAAACTTTTGAAATGTAATCAAAGAATTAACATTCATCACAGGTACAATGACAAATTTCTACACTGTATATAATAATTTTTGGAATTCAACATATTTTCACAACTCCAAAATCTAGCTCCACATCTAGCAAAAGTAGTTCCTGATGTAATACAGCTTAGGTTACACTTAATATAAAATAAGATATTAGGTCTCATAACAAATGTAGAAGTATGTATATTTTGTTCAAATACCAACGAACCAGCAAGTTTACAAGTGATGTGACAAAAGTATTTGTAATATCCTGGTACAAGATTTAATATAAATATAAAACATGCAATCCTCATCCTGCTTAGAAGACTACAATGGTTTTTCCACTGATTCAGACCAGCAAAAAAATATCATTACATCTCTTCCAATAAAAATGAGAGTAAAATTAAAGCTATCTTAAATGAAGATCACTTTAAAACACTTTACCTTAATAGACTCTGACAGGAAAATGTGTATCTCACAATGAAGTGGATCAACGGTTCTAATCATATATAAGGTATGTATCTGCACAGTTTTAGAAATTAGTAGATTTCTGGTGTTTTGGCCTATGTTAGTTATACGAATGCTTCTCTAAGTTACATCTGTAGACTAGGTTTTAACAAAAGGAACAAGTTTTTGTAGTAACACCTTACACAGTTATTACTAACTTTAAACTCATTACTGCAATGTATCTGAGAAATCATTAAATTTCCACAAAATACATTTAAGCGCAGCCAACAGAAAATATATTTCTTTTATTTCAATAATAAAATAGTTACCTAGGGCCTATAGTGTGCATTTGGTTAATGAATACTGCCATCATTAAAGAAAGACCTGTAGCTGCATACAGTACTGCAAGAGTAGTTTGACAGACGGCATAAAAGATGAAAGCTCTGAGAAACTCCCTTTTCCTATTGTCTCAGTATGGATGATAAGAGCACCACGGTAATCACCACTCTGCACTGCACTTACAATTCGATGAACACCAGAAACTGCAATAGGACCCAGCTGAAATAAAAAATGCAAAAACTTAAGATTTGTAATCTATTCCACAGTTATGAAAGCAAAAAGTGTAAACCAGTGAAATGTCAACTGAACTATCCCATGCAAACCTTAATACATGGATCTGTAATTTACAATTTGACAGTATTCTTACAATTCATGCCAATTAAGCACAGGTGTATTGGGTGGGGTAAATCAAGGAAATTGCCCTTCCCTCTGAACTACAATGGAAACAGTAAGACTTACTTCATAAAGATGATGATTAATGTATGTTTACAATTTTTCTAACCATTTACATCCCTCAAAAGGAAAAAACTAAATGTATATGTGTGTATAACTATTTCACAGATAACAGTAATGACCAATGAAACAAACCTGTTACTTTCACAGACTTACAATAACAATGGCAAGTTTATAATAAAAATATCTGTGTAAAAGCATATTAGGGAAAGCAGATTATAAAAGACAATTCACAACATGAGTAAACTACTAACAGTAATAAGCATCCCAGCCATGAACACAAAATTAAGTGACTTAACCCAGACACACTACCATCAATAAAGTGGAACAATTTTAATACCCACAGGTCCACCAAACCCAGCAGGGGGGAAAAAATCTAACTGCAATTTATTGACACCAAAAAATGTACACATGAACTTTTAAGTTTTACTTTACCTAATTAAGATGAACTAGAGAGAAGACATAAATGGTAATGGTTATTGTAAAAAAATTGAAAAAAATTATTATGATTATCAGCATAACAAAAACTATTCAGTATAATAATATTAGAGGTATCCATTCTCCAGAATACCGGCTTCCTGCTAACAGACGGAGAGCTTCCCTGCATTACCATGATTTGTGGGCCATTTTTATTATCTATACGTTATTTATCCACCACACTACCACTATCCATGGGTCTATCAGACCAAAACACCATAAAACACAAAGGAGTGAAAGGAGCACAGAGTGATACATCTTCCCTTGGTGATGTCTGAGCAAGAACTGAAAATAGAGGGACCCATGTGGGTGTACACATATGGGAACCTCAAAGAACAAATGAGCTTTGACAAGTGTTGTGGTCTGACAGACCCAAGTATAATGTACCAGGCTTAAAGAAATACTAGCAAAGGTTGAATAAACAGAGACAGAATTAAAGACAACTAACCCAATAACTACATGGTCTAGCGACTTCAAATTTCTTTTTATTGGGTCGTTGGTAGGGAAGAGGAGTACAGAGTGATTTAGATACACATACAAAGAAAACTGGATTAGCAGATGAAAGAGAGCAGTTCCAGGGGTTAATAAATCTATAGGAGCCATTCAGTCTTATACTAGGAACCCAAAGACCAGTAAGTGGAAACGAGTATGATGCATTTGATCTTTACAAATGACCCGACACAATTTTCAGAGACTGCATATAAGTGAATAATGTATGCTTAACAGTTCAAAAAATTATAGATATCACTACATCATGCATTAACATTCAAAAAATTATAGATATCACTACATCATGCAATGTAGAAATACAAGAATATGAATGTGATACAGCAACTGATAGTCACAGAAGGCTGAATGACAAGAATTTTCACCATGACAAAACTGACTGGAGAGCGATGACAAAGAATTTCAGATACAAATTGGAACCAGATCTTCAAATGTTATAATCTCTGCAAAAATACACTTAAAAATATACCATGAGAAAATAATACAAGTAATCAATGAGTAACCTCAACATAGAAAAAAGAAAAAACTAAGACCACTAATCAATGGGCAACCTCCACAGAAGAAAAATAGTGCAAAACAGAAGATACCAGATACAGGAAACAATGAATGAACAGAAGAGCATGGAAAAAGAGGAAAAGCCTAATTATGAGTGAGGCAAGAACAAAAGAGCTTGAAGGGAAATTAAAGAAAGCTTGTGAGGAAATAAAGGAATACCACAGAAAAGTATAGAGAATAAATGAGCAGAGTTCCACAAAACACAGAAACCCAAAATTAGTACCACCCTTATATATGCAAACAAAGTGAAAAACAAGGTAGATGCTGGATCCTTCACAGCTGGAGAAAAGTATGACAATTACCCCATGGAAATACTGAGGATGTTCAATGTACTTCTTAACCAACATAAAAATCCCATTACAGATATTGAGATACCAGAAAATTATACGATTACAGTAACTTATTGGGTTAGAGAAAACTCAGTTCCAAGATCGGATGGAATTCCAGCCATCTTCACAAAGAAGCCAAAAACAGCCACAGCAAAACCAATGATGTCAATGAAGAGGCAGAGTTAGCATGAAAGTAAAATTGCAGACATTCCCAACATGGAATTTGTAATGCCATTACATGAAGGAGTATCTAAGCTAATGCCTGAGTAGTATAAGCCAGTTATCTTTGCTATACATGTATTAAGTCTTTAAAAGTGACAAAAGAATATAACAATATCTGAAAAAGAGCAATAACATAAGGAAAGTCCAACATGGATCTGTAGGAAGAAAATGTATGAAAATCCAATTATTCAGTCATTTCACTGGCATAGAGTAAAAGAAAGTTTAATACAAGGATAAAGAACTCATAAAGTTTTTCTAGATTTTGCCAACACATCTGACAAAGGAAACCACATAATTATATTAAAGAAAGTATAGCAAAATAAAAACTTGAAGGGTAAGATAAGACGATGGATCAAAGAATTTTAAAGTGAGAAAATTTGAACTGATAGCAAATGGAAACATGTCCGGTCATGGTCTGTTGGATACCCTAAGAAGTGATGATAAGCTCAATTCTTATAACAGTGATATCAAACACAGTACAGCAATCTGCTGATAATATCAGAGTAAGGAAACTGATACGACCTGAAGCTGATCAGAGAGATGCAAAAAGACTTGGATAGAATCTACAAATGGGCAGAAATAAAACAGAGGGAACTTAACAAGGACAAATGTTTTCAATAAGACAATAATGACACCATATGAAGACTCAGCATGGAAAGTGGCAGAAAGTGAAAAGAAGGTCAAGGATAAAGATCTACGTGTTATCATAAATGACAAACCAAAATTCCAAGAGCACAATGAGAAGACAGCACTTAAAAATTTAGCCAAGTAATGAGTGGTATGATATTCTGAACTTTTACTAAAAAGAGACTGAATTCTATTGATGAAAATGTCTAATGTAAACATAAGAAGCAAAACTGATTAATACTATGTGGTATGGTCATCAATGATATGGAAATAAATACATAGAATTCAAAAGCACTTATTGGAAAAAATAAAGAGGACAGAACACATGAACTACCATGAATGGCAGAAAGAAATGCAACTTTAAAGCTCTGAAAGAAGAAGTTATATGGTATGTTATGTACATAAACTGAAGAGATGAAAAAAAATGTATCAAACTTAATTGCCTCACAAAGAGGAAGAAACACAGTTATTCTACTAGAATACCTAAGAACAGACCAAAAAGATTCTACAAGAATACCTAAGAACAGACCAAAAAGATTTCAGACAAAAGTATAAGAGAATCCCACACAAAATCTCTAAGGCTATTCAATATACTACCTTGAGAATTTAAAAACATGTTTCCACATATAATTTCTCTACCTTCCCTTCAAACCAAGTACAGTGCTTGTAATTTCCTCTTGGGAAAAGCCAACTAAGTTCCACACTAAAGGCTAGTTTGCCAAAGCATTATTCATTATAAAGAGCTCAGATTTAGCAGCATCCAAAGTCCCTCATTAATACCAAGTTCAAGAAGTCATCATCTTATTAACTGGGAATAATTTTATATCCTTAATTTTAGGTAAGTGAAATACAATTAATGGTTTCTTACCTGCCCTGCCCGAAGTTTATCATACAAAGCTTCCATTTTCACACCAATATCTTCAAGACGCTGCTTCATTTGCTGCAAGGAGATTAAACCAGTGTAAACCATTAAAAGTGAAAAACTGCTACTATATACTGCCAAACAAAATGGGGCCTTATTTGAATATACTGTGACCATAGTTTCCTTTAGAATGCATCTACAGTACATGTCTGACCAAAAAGCATGAAACCTCACAATACTTAAATTTTATTTATAGATGCACAGATAACTTACTTGTCTAGGTGCTACAACACAGAAAAAATTTTGAATTTTCAAGTATTTTTTCTCAATTATTTTCTCGTGGGATTTACTGAATTTTTCTTATATGATCATTTGGTACCTGTATGAGATGCTTCCTTTTTTTTTGGTCATAAGCGACTGATAAGTAAAGTTTTTTCTTTAGGAATGGCTACTCAGAATTAATATGGTATTAGCCACTGGATTTTCTACTTATTTTTCCCAGTTGTTTATCATCAAATGCACTGACTGTCTATATGTGGCTATTTATTGCAAGTGTGATGCACTCATACATATTTGATCAAATTCAATCAAGATACTTTTTTTCTCAATTGCAATGATGCACACTTTATGTCTATCTTAATGCAATGTGAGAAGAGCCTGGAGCAGCTAATGGGCAACATCATTTACCATGTGGTGTCATCTCTGGTCGGCATGTTGTGCTTATAAATATAAATGACATATTTTTTGCCATAAGACCCAAATGCCTAACCAGTTCTCCCTATATGGAAGTCCCAAGTATGAAGAAAAATAAAGGCATCTCCTCGGAAGACAAATTATTCATTATCGAGAGACTAGAAGGGGTGATTGGCTTTGTAATATAGCCTCTTTCTAAGGGATCAACTATGTTGGTGAAGCCTCTAGCCATTAAACTACCACCAATTCACTAAAGAACTTAACAAACTTCACCACTTTAGTGTTTGCCTACATTATTTGAGTAATTTTCTTAAGCTAAACTTGCATTTGCCTAACTTTTTCAAGTATACTCACTTGTATATATGTCACTAACACGGTGAAAAAAAGCCCAAACCCTACCAGAGACCATTTGAAAACAACATTTTTTGAATCATACAGGCAACAATCATGGGGGTCTGGTATGTCTCTCCAATGAGCCCATGTTATAACTGTCTTTAGATACAAATTTCTGAGATACAAAGACTATTCTCGTAATGCAAGTACAGCATACTTCAACGTCTGGGCGTAGAAAGAAAAACGATTAGGTCTAAGTGTATGTCAACAGAAGCTGCAAGATGAAAGGCTACTGACATGCACAACAGAGATGGCATGCAAAGGAAACTGAAAAATCAGCTTAAATGTACACAGTAAATAGATATGAGACCTGAACAAATGAGCAACTCCCAGTTCACAATCATCTAATGTTATGCATTCAATATGGGCTGATGATATAAACTTTAATTTTCTGTGTCCACTACCTTGAGGGAGTTCCAACTGGAACATGCATCAGAGATATAGCTAGATAGATCATTTAATTTTCACTGGTAAAACGTGTACATTTTATTTTGCCTTGGGCTCTATGCATGTAGTCAATATATAAGGTATGGAAGCAAGTTAAATGAAAAAGAGTGGACTTTTACACAACCTGAGTCAAAAGCTGGTCTGAGGCAATAGCACAATCAAATCTTCATATAACATACGACAGTGGACACTGCTACTCATATTTAATCATCCCTCATACAAGAAGCTTAAAATGAAAAACCACTAACTAGATTTTCTGGCACCAGCTCATTAATACATGTTCAATTTAATAGCCTCCAACTGGAATACCTTGAGGCTTTCCCTTGATATTATCCACAAAACATATTATTAGGTTTTCACAATTAGAATACTGAATGAGCCACTTACATAGAAATATACTGTAAAGTGGAATTAAACAGTGAAAGAAGGACTCCAAGACAAAGTAGTAATCATTCTTCCTACTTTTAAAAACAAGTTATAAAAACAAACTGTTGTATTATGTGGTGGAAGACATGGAAAGGTACCAGCAATCATTTCTTGAATCAGAGAACTAATCCTCTCTCTCTCTCAAAAAGAGAGAGAGAGAGAGAGAGGGGGGGGGGAGTGGCTGACCTGGTTTTGAACAACTTGTAGGCAACGGTTTTGGACTTGAGTCATTACATCTTGAACAACTTGATGTTCAGGTGGCAGTGGCCCCTTGCTAGCAGGCTCAGGAGCTGAAGTAGGAGCCACTGGAGCAGCAGACCCTGAACCGGGACCTTGTGCTTCAGATCCATACTGTGGGTGCTGAAATCCCTGTAAGCAAGACCATTTACACTTCATGACAGGTTTTCAATTACATAATTCCTTTAGGCCCAAACATTTACCTCTTATTTAAAAGACACTAAACTGAGCAAGAAAACCTCTCATTTCCTTGAAGACTGGATGCTGTTTGCTTCATTTATTATCTGACTTCATTTCCATTTAAATGGGATGGATCAAATGCAGACAAACTCTCAGTCCATAAAACCACATATTATAAATGCAACAAAGAGCAAAGTCTTTGGTACTACTGTTGTGCTACTGAATTATTGAAAACAGTTGATACATGACAATGACTAACATCTCCATTCATATTTTTCTCTTACATACAAACTGAATTTATTGCATGCAATCTACAATCATTCCCTGGTATCCTCATATGTAGTGATTCTACCCTTCAATATTACATTCACGATATTTCTACATCTATTTTGTAGTCCACCTCCCATGGCACATGCATCAATAACACCAAAAAATAATGATCATCAACCTGTTATATGCCATAATTCTTATTTGATAATAACACCTCTAATTTTCAAAGAAATGCTTTTCTAAGTAAATCAATATCTCTATTCCCCTACTTCAAGCTATATCACAAAAGTAATCTACTTTTGTATATCACAAAAGTAATCTACTTTTGCTGCTCTTTTTCTAAATCACACTTGAGCACTATTTGATGGTGGGTTGCTGCAGTGCATTTCAATTGATCACAAAATTATAGGAACACAAAGTATGTACAAAAATGTGAATTCAAAGCAATCATATGGCCCCAAATTCCCAACTAAAATGCTAGGCATCCCTAGAAAAACAAGGATTTACTAATTGTACATTTTGAGATATGAAAATCCATTCCTCCACTGGAGCCTGTAGAACTCACTCACAGGAGAGTTAAAACACCAATTTATCACCTAAATGGAACATCTACACCATTATTTTAGCCTCTTTGACCACCATACCTACTATGAGGCTGATTAGTGCTCATTCATCATGATGTCAATCTTCCTTGGCCCAATGATGTCATAGGCATGCAGGTGAAGAAGGTTCCTTCCAGCAACCAACCAACATCACTCACAACCTCTTGCCTATTCATGACTATATGATTAGGTGCCAAAAGCTATCAAAACAATTATTTTTTCTTAGAAAAAAAGAATTAAACATTCAAAGTTTAGGAAAAACATTGTTTCCTGGACTGACCAATCCAAAGTACAAGTGGCATGGGCAGTATGGGCTCTACAGACCCCAGAAACGTGGTGAGTCTCCAACAAAGACACATGACTACTCATCCTCTGTTTGGACTGCCATCTATGCACATAAAATTCATCTTGGAGAATCAATTTTGTAGACTGAAGATCATGACAATCTGCTATGTAACAGTCGACTGATGTCCATAGCACCAAAAGGACAAAATTTATATATAACGATGTTCTGGACCTTTGCCTCCTACTGGTTACAGTTCAAGTGAGACATCACCTTTGGCAAGCTTGTATCACTGTCAAAGGACAGAAAGGAATATAGTGTTGTCACGAACCTTCTCCCTCTAAAAATCACTTCCCTGCTCCTGCATGGAGTGCAGCTTCAAAGATGCAGGAGCTCTATGAATGGGGTCCTTGGGCTGTATAATAATAATACTGATATACTGAGTTTGATACAGAATGAAAGTGGGTGTAGTTTAGAATCATACCATAAACTGTTGTGGTGGTTCAGGTACAACACTTCCTGGTACAGGGCACATGATTGGTTCTGGAGCTTTAGAAGCCTCGGTTTGTTGTTGCTGTTGTTGCTGCTGCTGCTGTTGCTTGGCCTAAAAAAAAATACATACACTGATTATTTATCTTAAAGAAAAAAATGGAATTCATGAAATATATTTGTATGTATTGTGGTAATCACAAACTCTCATATTTACAGCTTATAAATGATAAAGCTTAGAAAGCTTAAGGGAAACTGTAACCACATGTAATTACCTAATCATAATTACTTATTTGTACAATTAAGGGTGAGAGTTCACCTCTCATGGGGACCCATCTCTTGAACTTTCTTTACTCTCATACAACTGTCTGTACATTTGTACATCGTCTGCATTCATATTCTAACCACTTAGTTCATTCCATTCATCCAGAGCTCTGATGCTTTAGAAGTACAGTTTTACTTTACTTGTAGAAAGTTTCTTGCATACGTCTTTTTACTGCTATGGCCTCTATTTGCTCACTCTGCACTTTTCGAATAATTGTTCACTTTAGACATTGCCAACTGAATTAAAAAATTTAAGAGTTGTAATCATAACTTCTTTTGTTATTATCTCTATCATGGTGGGCAAATTTATAATCTCTAACTTCTCTAATTTCAGGTACCATCTTTGTTACCCTCCACTGTACATCCCCTATGTATAAATTACTTCATGTTTTCTATCTATTTACAGTGTTCACTTAATTTGTGTGTATAACATTAATGAGGGTGTTCTTAGAGTCAACCATACCATCAACAGATGTAATGACGCATCTGAATGCCATGAAAGTAGTGTGTAACTTGATATTCATATGGAAGCACTGTGCAGCTTATGGCAATGTGTCTTTAAATAGAAGGGTATCCACATTTGTCATGGTCTGGATAGGATACAGTTTGGAGGACCACATGCAGTATTATATACATAAAAATTATACATTTAGAACATCCACAAGTTTTACTTATCCATGACTGATATGGTTAAAAGACTGATAAAATACTGCATCTGAGGCAAATTATCAACTGATTAATATCAAAGTTGCAATTTAGTTCACATATAAGGAAATGGTTAAAAAAACAATTCACATCTTACACCTACATTACATTGGGTATATGTAGTTTGGTCATCAAAATTATACATAAAGATCTAACACTGAGGGTCTAGAAGAGGCGACAAACATGGTTCCTCAAATCTGAGAGCTAAGTTACTGGGAGAATTGAGAGACTATAAATTTGCCCATCATGGTTGAGAACATCTTAATGAAACTGACACTGTTGACAGAGAACATCTTTTTGAAAGATGCAAAGAGAGAGAGACTATGTCACAGCAGAAGAAACTAAGCAAGAAAAATGTTGGATACACTGTAAAAAATAACTTCAAGAGTATCAGAACTATGAATGAATGGAGTAAGAGATCAAACTATGAATATAAATAACATAAAAGTTTATAAAGTTATAGTTGTGTAAGGAAAGTTTAAAAGATAGGGTCCCATGAGGGTAGAATTTTCACCCTATATCATACAAATAAAAAAAAATGACGTAATTATGATGGCAAGTAACAGAAAATGGGCCTAAAGTAGAGCAAAGCAACAGTGAAAGGCTAGATGTCACAGACTTATCCATAATGGATGAAAGAACAAGGGGAATGAAAAAGACAGCTTTCAAGTTTGTCAATAATTCCATAACGTTGATATGAAACAGGGAAGAACCAGTCAACTACAGGATGCAAGAAGATCTAAGCAGAGTCACAGATGATGTGAAAAACTAATTCTATTGTCATGGAGTGGTAAATGAATGGAACAAGCTAAGCGCAAAACTGTGAATGCATCAGAAACCACTAAATATTCAAGAAATTTTATAACAGAGAAGAAAGGTTAAAAGATGGGGGCCCCATGGGAGTACTGTACATTTCCCTCCACATTCCTTCGCAAATGGATGTCATACACGTTTTCTTTCTCTTAAGACGTGCAACAGAATTTGGTAAAACATCACCATATCATACAGAATCCAGCATTTCTTTGCAGCTGGTAAAAATGAGTAAATAACACAAAGTCCTACGCTGGCTGTTTGTTTTTTGTAAATTATTAATGACTATTTTTTTAATGAAGTCGTAAGATCCTTAAGATTCTCAACTTTTGATGCCTTACAGCATATTCTAATTCCTGATCAATGGAATTAATGCTGAAAAAACTTTTCTCAGGCCCCTATATACCAATTCTGTCCAGCCACAGGTATTTCCACCACCTTCCCCACTATAATTGGAAGGAAGTTAGAAAAATGTCCTTTTTTCCCCCAAAAAAAAATACTCTAAGGAAAGTGTGTAGAAAATGTAAAATACACCTTAAAATCCATGAAAAAATGAAAATGATATGTAAAAAAAAAAATATCTAATAAAGTCTATACACTCCAAAAACAAGTACAAACTTAATTTAGGTGACAGGTGGGTTGGCAGTATTACACCTGACTGTTTACATTCTACTCACAGACAAACAAACCAAATGCCTATGCTGGCCTCTAAGACATGACCAGGAATATAAAACAAATCTAAACAAACATGAAACAAGGCAAAAACGAACTAAAATCAACTTGATATGTGGCTGGTCTCAGGTGTTGGTGGAAGAGGGAAAACATTTACACAGTAAATCTCTGGGCATCTCATACATTGTACCAAGACACTCTCAATAAGTTTATATTACTCTCTGCATGTCTCATACAATTTTTACAGCACACACTGTAGATAAGTTTTAAAATCATTGGAACTGTGGTGTAATGAAGATAAACACAGGAAGATGAACGATTGTCAGATGGAGATAGAGAGAATAACTGTTTTAGTATAATCAAATTTAATTACATTACTGCTTTCCAATTCTGGGACGCTATGCAGGTCTGAACTGAAAGAAGAAATACGGAAGTTCAGTAAAAGGAAGAAAATGAGTCCTGGTGTTAGAAGGATGAGGGTAGGGAAAGTGATTTTAAGTGTGTTAGGTGGAATCATCAGAATAAAAGTGAATAAGGTTAAAAGTAGCATAGAAAAGAAAACTTGCTGAAAGAAGAGAGTTAGTAGGCAATAGGACAGAACCCTTAGGAACACCACTGTTGATAAGATATGAGGTGAAAGTCACTCCATTGATGACTACAGCAACAGAATAGCCAGAGGGGAAACTAAGCATCAGGAAACAGAGGGAAGCAGAAAAACTAAAGATTGGGAGTTTAGAAAGGAAAGACTTTGACACACACTGACAAATGCTTTGGAGATGTCAAAGGCTTTGACCAAAGTTTCTTTAAAATTCCTGAGAAAGGAATTATGTGGGATAGTACACCAGTAGACTTATTACTCGGAAATTTCTACTGATCAGAAAGAAGAGAATGGGATTCAAAGTGTTTCAGAACTTAAGAGGTAAGGAAAGCTTCAAAGACTTTGTAGAGAGCAGACTTAAGGAAAGCTTCAAAGACTTTGTAGAGAGCAGATGTGAGAGCAATGGAGTGACAGTTGGAATGATCTCTCTTCTTAGGAGCAGGATGCACCAAGGCATCCTTCCAACAAGAAGGAAGAGTCTGGGCTTCTAGATAAAGATGAACTATATAAGCTAGAATTGCAGCTGCCTCAGAGGTATACTCTTTTAGGACATAATGATGTATGCCATCTTGGCCATTTGCCTTGTACCTCTGAAGGTGGGAGAGTAATTGGAAGACCCTGCACGAAGAGAGTATAGGAAATGGCACAAGTTCCAAAGATGATGAGGGATGAGGAATAAGAACTGCAAAGTTGAATTAAAGGAAAATGAAAAAGTTGCTTTAACAGTTACAGAGTTAGCAAGACATTGGTCTGGTTGAAAGACAAGAGAAATGGTGGGATTACAGTTGTTGTTGTTGATGCTTATGGTTAAGGACCAAAAAGATTTCAGTAAAAAAAAAGAATGTCAAGTCAGCACATCTTCCTTTTACGAAGGTGTGACTGACTTTACAAAGAAGATCTCTGCTGTGATTACAAGCAGAAATGAGTGTGGAATAATCAATCCAGAGGGGATCAGCTAAGTCATGCACAAATGACCAATGAGCTCTCCCAAAGTCCCAAAGTTGTCATATTGTTGGGGGTTAGAAGATGGGCATACCTAATTTGAAGAGAGAGAGCAAAAATAGTCTAATTATCACCAGGTGCCTAGCTGCCACAAAAACTCAACATTAGACAATAAGACAAAAGCACTTTCAATTCAATCTCACTTCAGCATGTTCAGCATTCAGTTCCTTGCAACAGCACTGGACCTCACCCATCCAAACCACTCCAAAACCAATGACCAATTGCTGTGTAGAAAAAAAAGCTTACCTCTGCTCCATACTTCACCTACCTATACTTTGAGATCCCCCTTCCCCTGCAAACATGACAATAACATATGAATACTACAACAACTCAACAACTGCCTCCCAACCCAGTCTTAATAGCCACTCCACTACATCAACCTAAAACTACCTTCCCCAAGTATGTACGAGTTACACTTTTTTGTCTGCATTCCGTAAACCATCCACTTCTCCAACATTACAAACACTCAGTCAACACATCACAAAACCCCTCATGCCCAAGCTGTATCTTCCATTGAGAAGAAACTGTACTCTTACTCATACACTGTCCTGAGTTCAACCCACAAAGACAAACGTATCACTCCTCATTTGAACCTGTGGTCCTACCTGGTGGCCAAACCCCATAGAAGTGGATCCTGGGGTGGAAAAATTCAATAGGTATCAGATTACTAAACAAATAACAAACTGCAAACAAAATAACAAAGCAAATACTGCAATCCAACAGGTTTCACACGTTTCTGATTTTCTAAACTGTGAGCTTGATTCTAAAAGCCTTTCTGTCTTCAATTAACTAAAATCTCAAAGTGAGTAGTCTAACAGACCAAGTATCTGCTTAAAAAAGTACAGGCTCTGTATGCTAAGCTACTTCTGTGCCATATATCTGTTCACTGAGGCACAGTAAAGCATTTCCACACAACAAACAACCCATCAACTTAGAACTGCACATTATGACATCCTAATACTACATGCGTTATCAAATTAAAACTGTATCAGGAAAAGGGCAAAGTATAATTGTTTTTGAACACTCAGACTACAAAAGCACATGTCAACATCATCCAACTGTAAATCTCAACAGTCCAATGCAAAACATACTCAAAGTAGCACAATAAAAACATTCCCAATGTTGGTACAAAAGGATGGTGCAAAGTGTACCAACAAACCATATAATGTGACTGTCTGACACTGCACATGACACATATTGTAAATGAATCAAAGAGACCATATTGGATACTGAACAAAGATAAACTATGCAACAGCCAGACAATGTTTGAATTTCTGCACACAAAACTCATTTTATACTGGTTCAGTGTTGCAACAGTCTAGTGTGGTTGGTTTAGCATTAATTGCTTCAGTGTGTTCAGAGTTGGTCACTGAGAAATCTGTATCCCTAAAAAAGTTATATTTTTTTTACCTGGAAGGTATGGTTTTAAAAATGCCTTTAAAAATGCATCTCCTTTGACTTTTGTACCTTTAATGTAAGTCTCCATTTTCAGAGACCTACTGGCAGAGACTTTTCCTTTAAGTATAAAAAGTCTATGAAGCTTTTGTAATTATCTCCACTACAAATTAATCATCAACACTCTCCACATAAGACATTTGAAGTGACTGCCTGAAAGAGAAAATATTTAGCAAACTGCACATCTATCTTCTGGTCACTACTTCTATTATTCTTTTTATTCCATCCAAAGCTTGATAAATTACCCATAACCAAATTAGCTGCTTATTTGTCATAATTTTCATCTATTTAGAGTAACAAGCCATGTCATAAACCCACAAACACCATAAGTCATCAGATGTACATTAATTTTCATGGGCTTATATTGAATAATTTGCCAACAATCTGACATCTGTATCGTTGCTAAGTCTCTTGGTCACTATAGCTGCAAATTACAGACACCACCATTCTCCGGAGGTAATTCTGAAAAGTAAATATGTACTGTACACATATACATATATTAGGGACAAGAGACATCAACAAAGTATGTGACAGTGTCCCTTGACATATCCATACACAAAAGAGACTGAAACCATCCTCCATACCAGTATCAAAAAGTGGTTGGCCAACTTCATACCTAACTGCAAAGCCAGTCGCTCAAAGGTTTCACCTCTAAAACCCTTATGTTCTACTATGTAGTTCTCTAAGGAGTAGTTCTTTCTCTAACCCTCTTCAATCTCTTCCTACTTCACCTCCAATTACCTCCCGTAAACCACAATATGAGGGCCCTCTCATGTGCACATGATCTCAATCATATCACAGCACTCCTCAGACATATGAGAGTCACACTGTTTCAAATACACACTGGACACCAATCATCTCTTTAAGATTTCAAACAGATTCAACATATCTTAAGAATCTTCACACCCATTATTCAAATACTACAACACAGACACTGAATAAATGCGGTTCAGTTGCTCCACACTCTGCCTATAAATATGAACACAATATCACTACATTTTATGACCTGCGGTCCCTCCTGTTGGATATGGCCAGCTCCCTGAGTGCCATAGGAGCCCTACAGAAGGCTGAATGGACTCCTTGGGCAGGAAGGAAAGGTAAGCTATATATGTATATTATCTATATATATATATATATATATACATATTCCACAAAAACCCACTATTCGGAGAGTAAAAAACAGAAAAACAGGAGCTCTGTATAATTTCGGTCTACATCCTGA